>CAUYQU010014463.1:0-19520 GCA_963574635.1 Cheracebus regulus | reverse complement strand
GCCGGTGGGGCGCTCTGGGGGTACAGCAGACGGTGCCGGTGGGGCGCTCTGGGGGTACAGCAGAAGGTGCTGGTGGGGGCACACTGCACGTACAGCAGATGGTGCTGGTGGGGGCATTCTGGGGGTACAGCAGACGGTGCTAGTGGGGTGCTCTGGGGGTACAGCAGATGGTGCTGGTGGGGGCACTCTGGGGGTACAGCAGACGGTGCTGGTGGGGGCATTCTGGGGGTACGGCAGACGGTGCTGGTGGGGGCATTCTGGGGATACAGCAGACGGTGCTGGTGGTGCTCTGGGGGTACAGCAGACGGTGCTGGTGGGGGCGCTCTGGGGGTACAGCAGACGGTGCTGGTGGGGGCGCTCTGGGGGTACAGCAGACGGTGCCGGTTTGGCGCTCTGGGATACAGCAGACGGTCCTGGTGGGGACACTCTGCACGTACAGCAGACGGTGCTGGTGGGGGCGCTCTGCGTGTACAGCAGACGATGCAGCTGTCGGGCAGGTACTGACACTGCCTGTGCCCCCGCCCATCTCCCGCCAGGTTCCAGGGAAATACACAGTCGTGGCAGACCACGAGAAGGGAGGCCCCGATGCGCTGGTTGTGAGGAGCGGGGACGTGGTGGAGCTGGTACAAGAGGGCCACGAGGGCCTTTGGTAAGAGCCTGCACTCACCCCTGGGCCGCCCCACACATGGCCACCGCTGACCCACACCCCTTGCAGGTATGTCAGGGACCCAACCACCGGCAAGGAGGGCTGGGTGCCGGCCAGCAGCCTGTCTGTCCACCTCAGCCAGTCTGGCTCGGCCCAGTGCCTGAGCAGCTCAGGTAAGGCCCACGCACTCCAAGCCCACCCGTGATGCCACAAAGGGCCCGCGTGTGAGGAAGCGGCTCCATGTGTGCCCAGGAGAGCGGACGCCGAAGCCTGTCCCCGCCTGGTCTCCCCGCAGAGTCGAGCCCAGGGTCGGCTGTGCTGAGCAACTCGTCCAGCTGCAGCGAGGGCGGACAGGCCCCCTTCTCCCACCTGCAGGCGTAGCGCCACGCTGTCTCGGCACAGAAGACCAGCGCGCTCTGGAGGCTGCCGCCACAAGGGCTGGCGTGGTATGGGGAGGGCGCAGTGCCCCTGGACATCCCAGGAAGGGGCACCTCACCACCCCGACCCAGAGCTCCTGGCCGTGTGGGCTGCAGAGGACCCCTCCAGGGCAGAGGCTGGTTCCATAGAAGACCCCGGACCACAGGGCTTTCCTCGGAGACTCCAGAGCCCGCCAAGGAGGGGCTGCCGGGAACAGCCCTGGCAGGCAGTGCCAGGCAGCAGCGTCTCACCCTGGCTCCGCCTTGCCGTCTCTGCCTCCAGACAGTGCTTTCAGGGGCGTGCAGACCATGGAGCTGGTCCCAGAGAAGAAGATTCTCTGAGCAGTGGCCTGAGGGGAGCAGGGCACAGGGACTCTATATTTACAAGTTTTAGGATTTTTTTAAAGCAGGGATCAATCCCATGGCCATTTTTTGTGGTACTTTGGCCTCAATTCTTTACCAGGAATCACTGTGTTTACATGAAATGTCAATTTGATACTGTATTTGATAGAAAACTATTTTTTGTTACCGGGGTTTACATAGAAGCATGTTGTTTATACCATGGCATGACTCTGGGGACCCTCCTGTGGGCACAGGTGGCACTCCCTGAGCTCCCTGCTCACAGGTGGATGAAAATGTGCCCCTGGTGACATCAGGTGGCGTCTCCACCACCAAAAGTGGTCAGAAGCCAAGGAGATTCCTTTACATGCGTACACTTCATTTTCAAAAGAAAATTTAAACTCTAATTTAAACAATTAACCTTCTTTTCTACAAAAATAAAATGCAGGGAATTGATTTTTTTTTAAAGAGCTTCACTGAATTAGGATATTTTTCTTGCTTTTAAAGAAAACACGCACATGCCGTTCCTGCAGGGTGCCGCGTGCACCAGCGCTGCTGACCGTAGCTCAGAGAGCACTGCCCTTGCCTCAGTGCACCGCAGCCTCCTCGGAGGCCGCGCCTCCACTCCCCTCCCCACGTGCCCCCTGCCTGCCTCCAGGTCCATCTGCCACCCAGTGACCACCTTGGGTACAGAAGTGTGAGTGGGGAGAGTTTATTTTATTCAAGTCACAGCAGAACTGGAAAAACCCCTTCTGTTTTACCCTCCTTGTGTTTCAGAAACATACTTTGTTCTTTTGAAGCCTTTTTGGTGTCTGGTCTGCAGATACTTTTGTATGTGTGCCCCTCTGACCATGTGTGTACATATGTGTCTCACCGGAAAGGGCATGTCACCGTCCCCATGCCGCTGGGTGCGCCGCCTTGCCGCCTCACGGTTGTGCCCCAGCGCAGTGCAGGCGGGCGCGGTTGCCTTCCCCTCACGCTCCCCTCCTGGCGGCGACCTGCAGCCATCACTGGCCAGACCTCCAGGGTGCAGAGTCACATAGGGAGCGTGCAGACTCAGTAGCTTTTCCTCTGACGTGTAAGTTACTTGGAACACGCTGTGTACTGCGACGTCCCCGATGTGCTGTGTGGGCGCAATGCCTCCATCTCGTGGTGCAGCTGCGTGCCCTTGTGTGACCCTCTCCATAAAGGCACTTTACAGCTTCATGTTTCATCCACTGTCACTTTTTTTTAACTGCTGATGTAAATGAAATTTTAAAAGCAGAGTTCTTTATTGTATGGATGAAGTTTGAATAAATATCAGCAACTCCTGCCGTCTGTCCGCCTTTGTGAAGACACAGAACGTCTGTGCCATCGGGGTCCCCAGGGCTGAGCTTGCACATGGCGAGTTGGTGTTGGGATGGAACAGAGCCGGGCACCGAACAGCCGCTTTGCTCCAGTGTGTCAGACAGTGATGACCACGAAACGGCAGCAAGGCTGTGCGTGTCAGAAACGCAAGGGCAGCAGAGGAGGCACAGAGGAGCCGTCAGATCACAACGCAGCCGACACACTCCAGACCAGAAAAGGGAGCACAGAGAGGGTACTACTGATCCGACAAAGGAAGGGAAGGGTGCAGAAAGGGGAAAGTGTGTTGTGATGACCCGAGTGCCCAGATGGGTCTGCCTCACAACAGACGGGAGTGACCGTGGTAAGCTGGCCTCCTGGAAGAGCATCAGATCAGAAGTAACGTAACCACTGAGAGACCATCAAGCAAAACTATACAAAGATCGAAGATTGAAAAGAAAAAAGAACAGACAAACCCCAACCAAAAGAAAGCTGGTGTAGCAGTGTCAACAGCACGAAGTGGAATTCAGGACAGTTAGAGAAACGGGGCTGCGTGGCAACCAGGAACTCATGAGCAGCTGAGGATAATGCTCAAAGCGCAGCAAAAGTTGGCGGTCGGGTGAGATGTTGGCTGTCATGAAAAGCGATCCCTGTTTATCCCTAAACATAGTTAAATCTGCATTATTTTCCAGCACACACGGAGCACAAAAAAAATATTTAGCTAACAATGGGAAGACCATGGAAACTGGCAGTTTAAGAGCTTGTTTCTAATGCATCGTTGGAAAGGCAGTGCTGTAGGGACGCAGGATTCTGCTCTCTAGAACCAGACAGCCACACAGAGCCACGGAAGAGGACCCCGGCTCGGACTGGCCTCGGCAGCTCAGTGCTGTCTCATTTTATACATGACAAAAAAATGAGTTAACCATTTACGCCAAAAAATAAGACCAGCATAGCCCAAAGGAAGTATGTAAATGCTTCTCTCAATTACAGTTGAGAAAACAGAATAACAAAATCAAAAGCAAAACTCAGACTTCGTACCTGAAAAACCTACTAAAACTAATTTATAGAAAATCTGAGAAACTCCGTATCAAGTAAAAATTTTTATATATGAGACAACCATTATGAACACCTTTCTGCCAATATATTTGAAAACAGATAAAGTGGGATTTAATTGTTAGAATTGGTCAAGAAGAAATAAATACTTGGGTTGATGAATAACAATTACAGAAATTGCATTGCAGTAAAAATAAAAAAAAAAATGACTCCAGATACCAGATGTAGGTGATTTTATAAGCATACAAACATATTTATTAAAACTATGTAAAAGAACATAACAAGAGAAAGCAACTCAACAAAGTTATGAAGCAAGTTTAACCTTGGTAGCCAGACCTGACAAAGATTATGTAAGAAAAAAAAATCAGCTGGGCCAGGTGGCTCACACCTGTACTTCCAGCACTTTGGGAGGCCAAGGTGGGAGAATCGTCTGAGACCCGGAGTTTGAGAACAGCCTGGGCAACATTGCAAGGCCCCATCTATACATGAAATTTAAAAAATAGCTGGGCTCGGTGGCACACACCTGTAGTCCCAGCTACGTGGGAGGCTGAGACCTGGCGAGTGAGCCCAGGAGCCCAAAGCTGCAGCGAGCTGCGATCGCACCACTGCACTCCAGCCTGAGCAACAGAGCAAGGCCCTGCTCTCAAAGCCAACCAAATGAAAAGATAATGTAAGAAAAAATAAAATGAAAGTGAATGCAAAAATTCCAAATGAAATATAATTAAATAAAACCCAATTTTATGTTACAAATAAAGGTAATACGTTCTAAGCGAGTAAATTCATCCCAGGAATGCAAGACATAGTTTGTTAATATGGCTATAATTTGTCATATTAACAAAGTGAAGGGGAAAATCACCAGCTTAACAAATGCAAAACAATAATTCAATTTTTAGTCAACATGTATTTATCATGTTAAACCAACTAGTAGAAGAACAGAACAGAGACCCCACCACTATCCAACACAATTTAGCAGCCGTACTAGTGAAGAAAAAGGAGAGAAGGCCTGGTGCGGCAGCTCACACCTATAATCCCAGGACTTTGGGAGGCTGAGGTGGGCAGATCACCTGAGGTCGGGAGTTCGAGACCAGCCTGACCAACAAGGAGAAACCCCATCTCTACTAAAAATACAGAATTAGTCCAGTGTGGTGGCACAGGCCTGTAATCCCAACTACTTAGGAGGTTGGGGCAGGAGAATCACTTGAACCCGGGGGCGGAGGTTGCAGTGAGCCAACATGGTGCCATTGCACTCCAGCCTGGGCAGCAAGAGTGAAACTCCATGTCAAAAAAAGAAAAAGGAAACAAGCCGTGCTAATTGAAAAATAACTTTTCATATCTAGAAAACCCAGGTGAATTCATAAACTATTGAAACAGAAATCCGCAAGATCAACCCACAAAAAGTTATTAATATTCCCAGCAATGACAATACTATTTTAACAGCAACCAAACTACTAAAATAAATGTGACAACATTTTTGGACAAAATTATGAAACATGATGGAAGGCCATAAAAGAAGACCTAAATGGGAGATTTTTATGGATGGAACAATTCAGTATCACTAAAATGTTAACTCTCCCCCAAATTAACCTGTGTATTTAACCAAAATCCCAACAGAATTCTTTGTGGAATTAGTAAGTTGATTGTAACATACATAGAAGATAAAGGTCTAAGTATAGCTATGGTGATTCAGGGAGCAGAGGCAGGAGCGGGAGGGCTCGCCTACCAGGCGTCCTGGCAGATCAGAAACCTGCCGTCAGTGGTGACACAGCAGAGCGAGCTAAACTGGCTGAGCAGAATTCGGATTCCCATGTGTGCAAGTACCTGGCTTGTCCTGGGGCTGGTCAACCAGTGGCACGGAACGGCCTCCAGGAACGGGCATTACTGGGACAGCTGCCCTTCCGTGTGGATGATGGCATAAAAGTAGAGTCATCATCTCCCAAACTTAAGATCAAAACATTAAGATTATTATGAGAAAACACAGAATATTCTTATTGCCTAGGGTAAGGGTAGATTTCTTACAAAAGACAGAAAAGCTACACTTTAAGAGATGGACAGAAAGAAAAGATGGACACATCTGAGCACACCCCTGGTGAATTTCTCTCCACGCTAAGACCCTGGGCAAGGGCAAAAAACAGGACGAAGGCCCAGAGAAAACAAATTCTGCTCCAAATCGTAACCATTCAGCCTTCCACGCATTCTCTTCCTTAAACTGAAAGTCGTTTAGCGTCTTACAGCACCGGTGTGACGCCCGGCAGGCCCGAGGCCCCAAGAAGGCACAGCACCCGGGTGGGTCGAGGGACCAACCCCCCACTCTGATGGCTGACAGGGGTGCTCGGGTCCAGCTCCCTTCTCTGCGCAGGCTTTTCCTCACCGGCACAGACCTGTTGAAACTGGCCTGCAAGACAGCTTGCCATGGCAGCTTCTGGGGCATAGGGCACACCGGCATCAGTGCACGCAGGTCCTCTGTCCTCCCCATGCCCCGCACCCTCCCTCAGCGGGAACGCTTGCTTCCGGCAGCACCAAATAGGATTTGGAACCAGCTGGCATCCAAGCTCAAATCCGGTTAGCGTCTGCCTGCTTCCCTGGTGTGCGTGCGTTCAGCCAAGATGCATTCGGCACCGGAGAGGGTGTGCTCGCCGGCTCCCAAAATGAGAACTAGAGCAGTTTCCCTGGATGTTTGTTAAGTTCTACTCCTGGGACCTGCCCTGAGATTCCAATTTCTTACTGGTGTGGAAAAGCCTGGAAGTCCCGTGTGGGGGTGTGAGTGTGGCGTGAGTATAGGGGTGCGTGTGTTTATGTGGTGTGACTTTAGGGTGTGTATGAGTGTGGCATGGGTGTGGTGTGTGTGAAGGTGTGTATGGTGTGAGTTTGGGTTGTGTGAGTGTGGTGCTCCGGTACAAGTGTGAGCACGGAGATTCTTTGGTGGGGAGGGAGTCGGAGTCTCCCTCTGTCACCCAGGCTGGAGCACAGTGACACAATCTCAGCTCACTGCAACCTCCACCTCCCGGGTTCTCAGTCTTCCGAGTAGCTGGGTCCACAGGCACGTGACACCAAGCCCAGCTGATTTTTTTTTATTTTTGTTGAGCCTGGGTCTTGCTATGTTGCCCAGGTTGGTCTGGAACTCCTTTCCTCAAGCGAGCCTCAGTGCTCGGCCTCCCAGAGTGCTGCGATTACAGGCATGAGCCACCTCCCAGGAGATTCTGACACCGAAGACATCTGCCTCAAACCCCCCCGGCGTGCCCGGCACCGCAGTCAAGGGTGGGTGCAGGGGAACAAGGTGTTGACGTGGTTTCTGTAGCTCCCGAACAAGCAACTTGCCCGGAGATGACAACCAAAGTGTTCCCACGTCCTCCACACTCAAGTGACTGCGCAGCCCACGGGCCCAGGCCTTCTCGCAGGCGGAAGAAGTGGACGGGCAGATCCACAGAAGCTGCGCAGGAGACGGGGAGGCCTGGCCTGGGAATGGAGCTGTGACCATGCCCTGCCCCACAGTGGGGACTGAAGGACCCCCCATCCTAGTGACAGGGCCACAGCACGTCCCAGGGGGCCCCAGAGGAGGTCCCCGGAGTTCTGGGAGAGCCCGGTTAGCCTCCCTGAAGGAAGGAAGCGGGGTTTTGTGGGGGGTGGGGTGGCAGGCGTGTGGCCTGCTGTTCTGTGTGGCCGAGTCCAGCCCCAGGCACGGTTCCGGGTGTGCCCCTGGGAAAGACGAGGGAGGGAGACCAGCAGGCAGGGCCCCTTCAGGGAGGCATGGAGCAGGTGCCCTAGGGCCAGGTGGAGCCCCTCACACCTGTGTCCTCAAGGACCCACACCAGGACAATGGCCACAGGTGGGCGCCGACAGCCGCCCTGGCCAGCAGTGAGTTGGGCAGACAGCCCAGCCAGAGAGCCCGCTTCCTGCCCCCACCCGCCCCCCGCACAGAAAGGGGCGCACACAGGTGAGGGTCGGTCACCTGAAAGGCTTCACCAGCCCCAAGGCCATGGGCCACTGAATCTCAGGGGGCTTTGACGCCTGCGATTCCCCAGGTCATTCTGCTGCCCAGGGAGAGTTGAGGACCTCTGACCTGGAGTCCCAAAGAGGAAGGGTACCCCAAGACCAGCCAGGACTCTACTCTCAGGTGGGAAAGGGTGGGGTTACGATGCAGCCCCCCTCCTCTCCACATCCTGGAATTACGTTGGTACTGTGCTGGCCGAGAACTGTGGGGACCAGATTTAAGCTGGATGTGAGCTTTATCCCAGACCAAGCAGCTACTTTTTAAGAGCTCTCCCTGGGATGGATATCATCAAGGGGCACCGAGGGGCTTCAGCTGCACCCCCTGGAAGAGAAAACATGCCATCAGCCCCTCAGCAAGCGCTCTGCTTCCTGGACTGAGACGCAAGTCAGCAGCAAGCAGGGAGGCTTCGGGAATGCTGGGGGCTGCTTTGAAAGGCGCCCTGAGCTGCAACTTGGCTGGTGGGAAGGAATCACCTCCCTCCCTCCAGCTGTAAGAAGAGCTGGACATCAGACAGTCCAGGCAGGGTTTGGCTCCCAAAGAACTTGTCAGCAATGCAACTGTTCAACTGAGGATACTCCCTGCTAGAGTGGTCGGCCAGGCCACTGGGCAACCCAGGAGGCTTGGGAGACCACCCACCCCAGTGTTCTTGGGATGAGAAGTCCCATGTCCTGAGAACCTCGGTCCCTGGGCAACCTGGGGTAGCTGGTCACCACAGCCTGTGGCTTGGGCCCAGGAGAGTGTGAAGAAATGACATGGACCACCACCAGCCAGGTGCGGTGGCTCATGCCTATAATCGGCACTTTGGGAGTCCAAGGCAGGCGGATCACTTAAGGTCAGGAGTTCAAGACCACCCTGGTCAACATGGTGAAACCCCATCTCTACTAAAAAATATAAAAATTAGCCAGGCATGTGGTGCACCCCTGTGATCCCAGCTACTCGGGAAGCTGAGTCACGGGAATTGCTTGAACCCAGGAGATGGAGATTGCAGTGAGATTGCACCAGTGCTCTCCAGCCTGGCAACAGAGCACGACTCCGTCTCAAAAATCAAAACAAAAGAGAGAAAGACATAAGGCATGCACGGCTGGAGAATGGGAATGCTGTCTACAGTGAGAGCAGAGTGGGGGGCCCAGCTCAGCGCCAGAACGACCCTCTGCTCTTCCCGGCACTTCTCAGTGAGGCCCTGCGGCTCACCTAAGAAACCAGCCTCCCTTGCAGGCAACGGCCCAGCTGGCCTGGTCTCCGGGAGGCTCTCTTCAACACCGACATCCACACCCAAGACGCACTCTCGAGATTTGACTTGCATTATGGCTATGGGACAAGTTTTCATCAGCAGTTTAAATCTGTTTCCCAACCTACATTCCTACGTCCTAGGGGTTTGGAATTCCAGATCGTACTTGAAGTGTTAGTGCCACACACGCCCCTTAGCACTTGCATGCTGGCGACAAACCATCAGCTTTGCAGTAGAGCTGGGGCCGCCAGGCCTTGCTCCTGCTCTCCCGGCCTGAGCTCAGTGGCTGGCAGGAAGGGGTGCATGGCCACCGGCTGGCCAGGTGCGGCTCTGTCCGCCCCTCCCCCATCCCTCTGTCACCCTTAGAGGCTGAGAACTTTGCCCGCCCGTCCCGTGGGGAATGTCAACAGGCAGAGGCTGGGCTGCCGAGAGTCACCATGGCCTCCCAGGCCCGCCGGCTCCTCTGCCTTCTGCTTGGGCTTCAGGGCTGTCTGGCTGTAGGTGCGTCCGGGGAGGTTTTCCCCGTAAACCTGGTGGAAGGGTGGTGGGCAAATCCCAGGGGCTGGCCAGGGTGTCCCAAACCCGCCCTTGCTCTGGACAGCCCCATCCGCCACGAGAGTTTTCTGGGGGCTCCTGCTCAATTTCTTTCCTTCCGGAAACCAGCATCCAGGCGCATGCTGTGTGACAGTGGGAAGGCCCTTCTTGCTGGCTCAGGCTTTGTCGGGATTATTTTTCAAAGAATGTTAGGAGCGGGTGGTGCTTTCCTGGCCTCCATGAGACCCTGCCTGTGAGGTCGGACAAGCGCAAGGAGTCTCGGGCCACTCAGTGTCCGGGAGGTACTCACAGGCTGCTCCCAGGCTGGGGAGGACATGTGGGGGACAGTGTGTGGGGGATGGAGCCTGCGATGTGCTGGATGAGGTGTGGGAAACGGCATGTGGGGGATGGGGTGTGGGGTGTGGGAAACGGCATGTGGGTGCGGGGAATGGGGTGTGGGGATGGAGGGTGTGGGCATGGGGTGTGGGAAAATGCATGTGGGTGTGGGGGATGGAGTGTGGGGGATTCGGGTTGGGGCATTGGGGGTGGGGTGTTGGAGGATAGGGCATGGGAAAGCGCGTGTGGGTCTGAGGGACTGGACGTGGGGGCTGGGGGATGGGCGTGGGGATGGTTGTGTGGGGTGGAGCATGAGAAATAGCACGTGGGGTGGGGCTTGAGGGGATGGCGAGTGGGCATGGGCTGTGGGGGACAGTGCCTGGGAGGTAAGGCTGCAGCCCTAGCTCACAGCATGGACTTATGACCCCAGCCACCTTCCTGCCCCAGGCAGGGATGGCTGAGGCCTCAGGAGGAGAAAACAGAGGGTGGGCTGTGGAAGCCCAGCCTCAGAGGCGAGCAGGGCTGACCCTGGTTCTGTCCCGGGGCCCAGTGGGGGCCAACACCGCCTCCATCACCTCCCATGGCAAAGAGCCGGCACCCGGTGTGGCTGCCGTGGTGCCCCCAAAAGAGGAGAGGGAGTGACCGCTGCAGCTCGGCCTTCCCTGGGACTGGGGGTGCAGGCGGTTTTCTCTTCTTTGTTCCATTCTGTCCCTTCTCAATAACCATGTGTTCGTCAGGTTTGCCTCGGTTCTTGAGAGTTTTCCTTTTCTTTTTTCTTTTTTTTTCCGACTGTCGCCCAGGCTGGAGTGCAGTGGTGCGATCTTGGCTCACTGCAACCTCCACCTCCCAGGTTCAAGCGATTCTCCTGCCTCAACCTCCCAAGTAGCTGGGACTACAAATGCGCACCACCACGCCTGGCTAATTTTTCTATTTTTGGTAGAGTCGAGTTTTCACCATGTTGGCCAGGACGGTCTTGATTTCTTGACCTCATGACCCACCCTCCTCAGTCTCCCAAAGTGTTGAGAGCTTTTCTGATGCAAACCTGCTTTCATCCCAGGGCAGTTAACGGCTCTGTCCACGCCAGCCTCCAGGGGTGTGGGTGTCCCGAGAGTACCCCAGGGTGTGGATGTCCCAGAAGTGTGGGTGTCCCAGGGGCGTGGGCGTCCCAAGGGTGTGGGCGTCCCAGAAATGTGGGTAGCCCGAGGCCGTGGGTGTCCCCTCCCCACTCCTGCTGCCTGGGGCACCTCTTGTGAGGACTTGGAGTCCAGGACTTCCCACCTCCCGGAGCCGCGATTCTTTGGAGTCCCCGCCGGCATCTTCAGCCTATCCTTCCAAACCAGACCAGTTCTCTAGGGACGTCGACGTGTGAAACTGATTTTAAAGAAAACAGGCCATGGCGTTTTTCTCGGCCCCACGTGGCCTGGTGGCGCCCACCTTCCGTCCCTTCTTCCACGCTCGGACTTCTGCTCCGCGTTCCCGAGGTGGCCCCTGCAGAACTCGGGGCTCCTGCCCACCAGCCACCTGCGAGCCGCTGAGGCCCGTCCTCCCAGCAAGGGCGGCCTGGTCGTCCCCCGAACGCGCCTCCCGCAGGTCTCCTGCGCCCCGCTCGCCCGCCCGTCTCCCCACCGGCTGCGGCGGGTTCAGGCAGTGCAACTGCCCTGGGAGGGTCGCTCCTCGTCCGCCTGCGCGTGGCGCCCACAGCTCACAGCGCCACCGTCCGGCGCCCGTCTCCGCGCTCCTGGCTGCGGGGCGTCCTGAGGAACCGCCTGATGGGGCGAACGGGGATGCCTCGCCCGGGGCCTCCTTGGCCCTCCCCAACCCCGTTTTCCCATAAGCAGGGCGGGGTCCTAGGTGCCCACGAGTGACCCCAGGGTTACTGAGAGGCCCGGAGCTGCGCGGGGGCACTCTGCCCTGAGGACCGGCCTGAGGAGGATCCGCGGGATCTTGAGCTCCGGGGTCGCCGGGGACCGAGGGGCACCGAGCGGAGGCGGGGCAGGCCCAGGAGCCCAGGACTGCCCGGAGCTGGCGAGGAAGCCCGGGCTCGGTGTGGGGGGAGCTGGGCAGGGCCCGCGCCTCGGACCAGGACAGGGGCCTGGGGAGGGCAGGCCTGGCCGCCGGAGACGCGGGGCGGGTGGAGATGAGGGATTTGGGTTTCCGAAGGCGGCGGTGCAGGCCCCAGGCGGTGTTGGCGGCGGGTCACGTGGCCCCGGGGGGTGCCCAGCGCCCCGCGGCCGCGACCCCACCATCACATTTACGCAGCGGCGCCCGCGGCCCCCTTCGGCTCAGCTTCCGCGTGGGCCCCTGAGCGCGCCCTCGGATTCAGCTCCTCGAAGCAGAGAGGCCACGCCGGGAAGGAGGAGGGAGTGGGGTGACCGCCCGGGAAGCACCGCAGGGAGGACACCCGCCAGACCTGCGGCAGCGCCGGCCCCCAGCCCCCGCCCCGCGCCGCTGCCCTGGCCAGGATGGGCGTGAACCTGCGATCCCAGCGCTGCGTGGGGCGGGGCCGGGGGCGGGGCCTGGGCGGTCTCGTGGCACTGGGCGGGGCGGGTGGAGAGCGTTTGACGGAACTCCCATTCCTCAGTCTTCTTGACCCCGGAGGAAGCCCACGGCGTCCTGCACAGGCACCGGCGCGCCTACGGGTTCCTGGAGGAGCTTCGGCCGGGCTCCCTGGAGCGGGAGTGCAAGGAGGAGCAGTGCTCCTTCGAGGAGGCGCGGGAGATCTTCAGGGACACGGAGAGGACGGTGAGTTCCCGCACCGCTGGCCGTGGGCGCCGAGAACCAGCCACACCGCGCATGACCGTTCGTACACAAGAAAATACGATTTGAGGAGCACACTTAGGATGTCCCCCCTTGACTTCCCAAGGGAGGTCCCCCAACCCCCTGAGGGTCCGGGGCAGCCTGCGCCTCACGCACGCGGTAGTAGCTGGCCTGGGCGAGCGGCTGGCGGCCCACCATGATCGGCGGCCCCTAGCAGGGCACACGTCGGGGAGAAGCAAAGTTGAGGGACCTGGGGCTTCCTCCACCTCATACTCGCAGGGGACCTCACACTCAAAGAACAGACTTCACACTCACAGATCACCTCCACTCACAGATCACCTCACACAAGTCACCTCACACAGGGCACACAGCACACAGGTCACCTCACACTCACAGATCACCTCACACAGGACAGACTTCACATTCACAGATCACCTCACACAGGTCACCTCACACAGGACACCTCACTCTCACAGATCACCTCGACTCACAGATCATCTCACACAAGTCACCTCACACTCACAGGGCACACAGCACACAGGTCACCTCACACTCACAGGTCACCTCACACAGGACACCTCACAAGTCACCTCACACAGGACACCTCGCTCTCACAGATCACCTCACACTCATAGACTATCTCACATTCACAATGTGAGATATCTCACCTCACACTCAGGATGTCTCACACAGGATGCCTCACAGTCACAGAGAACCACATCTCATATGCACAAGACCTCTCACACTCACAGGACACCTCATACTCACAGGAAGCCTGACACTCACAGGAAGTCCAGCTGTCTGAGATACAGGCTAACATGGCCCTCTCCAGGCAAATGGAGGGTGGTCATGCCTAGCATTTTTATACACCTAGTTTTCAAAGCAGTTCTCATCTGTTATATTCTCACAGCACCCTGTGAGTTTGAGTTCAGACGGCCAAAAGTTTCTTCAGCAATCACTTTTTTCTGTGGAGCGCTTTTGTAGTTTGTGGCGTATTTTGCATCTGCTACTGCACCTTCTCCCAGTGTCAGCTGTGTGTGTGGCCGCCCTGTCAGAGGTGGAGCTGTGGCTCAGAGCCTGTGTCCCTCGCCCCAGGTCCACAGCTCAGCAACAGAAGAGTCAGAGCTGAACCCGAGCTGTTCTGACTTGGGAGCAGGAAATGTGTGGTTACCCGTAGTTTCAGATGTCCTGGGGAGGGGCCAAGATGAAGAGAAACGTCCCTCGGCTCCAGAGGAAAGTGTGGCTTCCTGAGCCCACCCTGCCAGGCCAGACCCAGGCGCCCAGCCCGAGCTCGTGGTTTGCCCAGGGCTTGCTGACGGGTGCTCTGGTGAAGGTGTGGCTCACGTGCTTCCTCTCTTGTTCCCTCAGAAGCTCTTCTGGATTTCTTACAGTGGTGAGTAGATGGTGGCCCGCCGATGCTGCCTGCAGCCTCCTCCTCTGTACTGACGCCAGGATGCTGCCTGCAGCCTCCTCCTCTGTACTGATGCCAGCCCACTCCACAGATGGGGACCAGTGTGCCTCAAGTCCGTGCCAGAACGGGGGCTCCTGCGAGGACCAGTTCCAGTCCTATATCTGCTTCTGCCTCCTTGGCTTCGAAGGCCGGAACTGTGAGACAAGTGAGGCCCCACTTTGGGTCCCCTACTTGCAGAGGGCCCTGGGAGCTGCCGGACGTGGCCTGGCCCAGCGGGCTGCAGGGTGCACCATGGTGGGGTGTGTGGACTGGGCATTCTGGGCTCAGCCCCAGTTGGAAATTGGTGTGGGTGGCCTTGAAGTTCCTTCCAGTCAGGTCTTTGATCCAGGGACCCAAGGTTCTAAGTCTCAGACTGAGCGGCCCCTTGGGCTCCCGGCCCTGGGAGATTCTCAGCCCTCGAAGGGCCCGAGTGAGCGTCCCAGGGTCCCTGTCCCACTTCCACACCCCACCAGGCGAGACAGCTGGATCAACTCCCCTTCTCTACTTCCCATTACAAAGGTTTGAAGATTTTCCCTTCTGAATATTAAATTACTGCAAAGCGTGGGGCCCCAACCTCCCTTGGGTTCAGTAATTCACTGGAAGGACTCAGAACCCACTGAGGTGGATACACTCACTGTTACTGTTTATTGCTGCAAAGGATACAGGCCTAAATCTGCAGAGGGCCCAGCACAAGCTTACCATTGTCCTCTCCCTGTGAGGTCACGTGGACAGTTCTTAATTCTCCCAGAGCGACGTGTGACGCGACGTGGGAAATACTGCCAACCTGGGAAGTGGCAGGAGCCCGTGTCCAGAGGTTTTATCAGGGCTCAGTCGCAAAGATCCAGCTGACCCCCACGTGGCTGACCTAAGTCCCAGCCCCTCCAGAGGCCAAGCTGATAGTGTGGCCCAAGGCCCCGCCATGCGTCATAGTGTCAGCTAGACCATCCAGCATGGTCCCGCCCAACAACATTCCCTCAGGCAGGACCTTCCAAGGGCGTAGTGGTCACTTCCCAGGAGCCAAGGCAGAGGCTGCCCTTTCTCCTTGACCATCCAAGTCTACATTCTTTTTTTTTTTGTCTTTTTTATTTATTTATTTATTTTTAGAGACGGGGTCTCGCTATGTTGCCCAGGCTGGAGTGCAGTGGCTATTCACAGGCGCGATCCCACTACTGATCAGCACGGGAGTTTTGACCTGCTCCGTTTCCGACCTGGGTCGGTTCACCCCTCCTTAGGCAACCTGGTGGTCCCCCGCTCCCGGGAGGTCACCATATTGATGCCGAACTTAGTGCGGACACCCGATCGGCATAGCGCACTGCAGCCCAGAACTCCTGGGCTCAAGCGATCCTCCTACCTCAGCCTCCCGGGTAGCTGGGACTACAGGCACGCGCCACCGCGCCCGGCCATAACTGTTATTTTACGGCTTTTAGTAGTCCAAAGTTTTATTTATTGGTCTCAGTTTATTTAACCACGTCCATATCTTAACATTTTAGTAATTCCACTTTTTTGCTCTATTTTTTTTTTTTTTGACAGGGTCTCACTTTGTTACCCAGGCCAGGGTGCAGTGGCATGGTCTCAGCTTATTGCAGCCTCTACCTCCCGGGTTCGAGTGATCCTCCTGCCTTACCCCTCTAGTAGCTGGGACTACAGGTGTGTGCATGTGTGTGTGCGTCACCAAACCTGGCTAACTTTTTGTGTTTTTTGTGGAGACAGGGTTTCGCCATATTGCCCACACTGGTCTTGGACTCCTAAGCTCAAGTGATCTACCCACCTCAGCCTCTCAAAATGCTAGGATTACAGGCGTGAGCCACCATGCTGGCCCTTACTTTTTTACCCTTAAAATAATACTATGATAAGACTGTTTTGCTAATATGATGGTCCATGGGTCTATGCCAGATTACTTTTTGAAATTTTGGGAAAGTTATCTTTCTTTTAATTATTTTCTTTGCAGTAGATTGTTAGGGCTGTTACAATATAGTATTTAATTGAGAACTGAATTGAAACAAGGTGAAAGACTGTAGATGTGCATGTATCACTTAAATTCATTGAGTAGGAATGAAAATACATATTCATAATTCTCCTGTTAATGATGTGATCCAAATTTGTATACATTAACTTTTATAATATAAGAAGTAATGTAATTCGTATACTTCAGTAATTTTGTGGGGCTTAAATGTTTCTAAGTGTTTTTTGTTTCAAGCAAACCTAATGTCTACAAATCCAGATTTATTATCTGTTGCTTACAAAAGAGTCATCATATATCTTTGTAATATTTTAGTTTGTCTTTGTAATATTTAAAGGTTGTCCTTGAATCAAGTTTTTTCTTTGATATATTTTTCTTTTCTTTTTTCATTTTATTAGCCAGGAGATAGTCTCATCTGAGAATCTAGTTTTTTATTTTGTATATACAGTTCATTTATCTCTTAATTTAAGGATTCTTAAATCCAAAAACAAAAATATTATAAATCTGTTTTTTAATTATGGAAAGGAGGATCTGTTAAAGAGGTACTTTTCTATTTGCTAGGAATAGTAAAAAGAATGATATAAAAAGGTGACTAGTAAGGTCTAATAGGTTAAATAGTCCTATAAGTAAGCACCATAACTAAACACAACAAATATGGAATGGAGCAAAATATGCTGCAGGAACAGAGGGAAACACCTGTGTGGTGTGGATTAGAGAAGGTTTACATAGAAGACATCTGATTAAAAACTTACAAATTGCTCTAAAAAGGCAGGAAGTAATGAAAAAATGTGATGAAGCTTATTAAAATGCAAGTAATTTAGAGGGAGTGGGTGCCAAGCTGGTGAGTAAGTAGAGGTTGTCATGAAGAGTCTTTTAGTAAGGAGCCATTGGAAGATTTTAAGCTGTTAAATGTCTTTGGCTCCATTATGAAGGAGGGAATTGAGAGAGCAGTTTGAGTGAAGCTTCAGGTTCATTATCTAGAAAATCTTGAAGGCACCTAGGCATGAATTGAGAACAGCGGTGGTAGGGATAGAAAAAAATAGACTTGAGAACTGTTACATAATGCAGACATTTCTTGTGGCCCACAAGCCATATCACTTTAGCCTTAATCTTCTTGCCCACTGTGTACCTGCCACACCAGCCTACTTTCAATTTCTTTCCCTCAGAGCCTTTGCATATATACTATTCCATTTGCATGCTACTTTTTCTAAAAGATCTTTTCTGGTTCCTAATCATACTAATAGTTAGGGAGATGAGTTCTTATCTATTCCATCATCTTGCCATTTTAATCTGTAGAATTTCTTTTTTCTTTTTTCATGTTTGTTCCTCTTATTAATTGGGCAGTTATAGGCGATTTGCCTTTTTTTTTGAGATGGAGTCTCGCTCTGTCGCCCACCCTGGAGTGCAGTGGTGTGATCTCAGCTCACTGCAACCTTTGCCTCCCAGGTTCAAGCAGTTCTCTGCCTCAGCCTCCCAAGTAGCTGGGATTATAGGTGCCCACCACCACGCCTGGCTAATTTTTGTATTTTTAGTAGAGACTGGGTTTCATAATCTTGGCCAGGCTGGTCTTGAACTCCTGACCTTGTGACCCACCTGCCTTGGCCTCCCAAAGTGCTGGGATTACAGATGTGAGCCACTGTGCCTGGCCTGACTTTTTTTTTTTTTTTTTGAGATGGAGTTTTGTTCTTGTTGCCCAGGCTGGAGTGCAGTGGCCTGATCTCGGCTCACTGCAACCACCATCTGCCAGACTCAAGTGATTCTCCTGCCTCAGTCTCCTTGGTAGCTGGGATTACAGGCACCCACCACCACAGCCAGCTAATTTTTGTGTTTTTAGTAGAGATGGGGTTTCACCATGTTGGCCGGGCTGGTCTTGGTCTTGAATTCTTGACCTCAGGTAATGCACTCACCTTGGCCTCCAACTTTTTTATTTTGTTTAACTTTGGGTCTGTTTCTGGTTTCTTCTGTCTCATTGGTCTGTATGTCTATCCTTATACCAATACTACTTATTACTTTAACTATTTCATTTTTTCTTTTTAATTTTTTTTCTTCTTTTTTCTTTGAGATAGAGTTTTGCCTTTGTCATCCAGGCTGGAGTGCAATGGTGCTATCTTGGCTCACTGCAACCTCCACCCCCACTGCACCTGGCCTGACTTTTTTTTTTTTTTTTTGAGATGGAGTTTTGTTCTTGTTGCCCAGGCTGGAGTACAGTGGCCTGATATTGGCTCACTGCAACCACCATCTCCAAGTGATTCTCCTGCCTCAGCTTCCCAAGTAGCTGGGATTACCTGCTACCATGCCCAGCTCATTTTTGTATTTTTGGTAGAAACGGGGTTTCAGCATGTTGGCCAGGCTAGTCTTGAACTCCTAATCTCAGGTGATCCACCTGCCTTGGCCTCCCAATGTGCTAGGATTACAGGCATAAGCCACTGTGCCTGGCTCTTTTTAATTTTTTAAAGAGATGGGGTCTTGCTATGTTGTCCAGCTGGCCTTCAACTCTTGGGCTTATGGGATCCTCTTTCCTCAGCCTCCCAAGTAGCTGAGACTACAGATGTGCAACCTCTGTGCTCAGCTTTTTACTATTTCTTTATAGTAAGCCTTGCAGTCAGATAGTGTGTCCACCAACATTGTCTTTTTTTCTTTTCTTTTCTTTTCTTTTCTTTTCTTTTCTTTTTAAAGACAGCGTTTGACCATGTTGGCCAGACTGGTCTTGAACTCCCGACCTCAGGTGATCCGCCCGCCTTGGCCTCCAAAGTGTTTGGATTACAGGCATGAGTCACCACGCCCGGCCCAATATTGTCTTTTTTTCAAACTTGTTTTGCATTTTTATGCAGACCATAGATATACCTGTAGAAAATAGAAAATGAATTTACATTTGCATTTTCATATAAATTATAGAATCGTCTTGTCAATTTCTACAAAAAGCCTTCTGGTGATATTGACATCTTGATAATACTGACTCTTCTGATACTTTAACATAGCACATCTGTTCATTCATTTAGGACTCTAATTTTCCGAGGACTGCTTTTTTTTTTTTTTTTTTTTTTTTTATTAAGGTGGAGTTTCACTCTTGTCGCCCAGGCTGGAGTGCAATGGCGCAATCTTGGCTCACTGTAACCTCTGCCTCCTGGGTTCAAGTGATTCTCCTGCCTCAGCCTCCCAAGTAGCTGTGATTACAGGTGCCCACCACCGTGCCTGGCTAATTTTTTGTATTTTTAGTAGATATGAGATTTCACCATGTTGGCCAGTCTGGTCTGCAACTCCTGACCTTAGGTGATCCACCCACCTTGGCCTCCCAAAGTGTTGGGATTATGGGTGTGAGCTACTGCACCTGGCCCTAGGACTGTTTTTTTAATTTCCATTTTACAAGTCTTGTAGGTATTTTGTTCAGTTTATCCCTAAGCACTTTATTATTTTTTGTTGTTGTTATCTGTTGCCAGTAATGCTGTATTTTTAGATTTCTTAGTGTAGAGGAATACAACTGGATCTTTTG
>CAUYQU010014462.1:0-67845 GCA_963574635.1 Cheracebus regulus | reverse complement strand
GAGGTATAACAAACTTAGTTGTCTTGATCAATATTTCTGGAGATATTTTTTGAAGTTAAAAGTCAATGGAAGATAAATAAATAAATAAATATTTTAAAACCAATTATTTTAATAAAAAATAATTGGCATTTCTTTTTTTTTTTTTTTTTTTTTTTTTTTTTACATAATTGCAAGTCACATATGGAGATACTGTGCTCCCAGGAGTTGAAGATTAATTCTTGTCCTTTCTTTACACCTTCCCATTGACAATGGGCTAGATTTGCTGATATCTTTCAAAAAATAGTGCAGTGTAAAAAAAAAAGTGCATTTTTTAGCGCAAGAAACTTGGTACATTCTACCTCAACCAAATGATGAAAGTTAACATCACAGATTCCACGTGGACCTCATTACCTCCCTGGTATGATGTGATGAGAAAGGCACTTCCATCTGTGGTATTATTTCAAATGGCTGATAATTCTGGTCTAATTAGGAGAAAAAACAACATTGATCCTTTGGGGACCTTCAACAGGACACCTGCCCAGTATGCCTCAAGACTTTTAAGGTAATGGAAACTAGAAAGGAGAGATAAACAATCAGATATTAGGACATTGTGAAAATGGAACAATTATGTGCAATGATATAGCCTGTATTAAATCCTAAGTCAGTAAGAGGACATTGATGGAAAAACTGGCAAAACACAAATAAGCCTTGAATTTAGTTATACTAATATTCTAAAAGAAAAAAAATTGAAATTGAAAACAAAATAAAGTATATTTCATACATAAGTGAGAAATACATCAGATAATTCTGATTAAAAACAAAGAGAAAGAATCAATTAGTACTTAAAAAGGGACATCCCCAAAGAATCAGTTTATTTTAAATGGCTTTCTCATGAGTTTTATTTTAAATATTTGAAAATGTAAATGAATTTTGAAATTTTATTAAAAATACTTAAAAATACCAGAATTAATCAAGTATATTGGAAATGTAATATAATCAGTAACTCTAGATTTAAAATAAAGGAATAAAAAAAACCCTACCATTGGCAAATGGTAGATTATTTGATTGATTCAGAGAAAATATAAGATATTCAAATAAACTATTATTAGAAGTAGTTGAAGTTCTAACACATTCACATAGTTTTTTTTTTTCTTAGTGAGGCAATATTAAGAAAAAAAATTCCTTCATGAGAAAATAACTACAAAATTTGTGTCTATATTCCAAACATAAAATAGTTAAGATTTTTGGTGAAAAATACAAACCTTTACTGAAAAACTAAATAAAACATACAAAAACAAAAGCATACCAGGTGTGTGTCAAATAAATTTATACATCCGATACAACTCTAATCATTCTGGCTTAGCTAGTTATAACAAATACAAAAGAAAGAGTGATAAAAAGAAATGTACTAAACTCATTAAATAGGTCTCAATGATTACATAAAACATATTAAAATAAAATATATAATTAAATAAAATGTTTTTATTTTCTTGAGAGACTCATTTCTGTTCAAGATATGTGGTTTGAAAACAAAACAATGACAAATAAAACTACATATAAGTATTTAAAAAGTGATTTATGGCTAACTACAGCCACAATTTAATTGCAAAAAGAAAACCAACATAGTAAACTATAGCTTAATGGTCAACATATATTAACGACATTAAATCAATGAGAAAAATATCTAAACAACATGCCAGAGCAATAGACAAAGAAAATGAAGGTAATCCATAGAGGAAGAAATAAGTAAGAGCAAGAATTGTGTAAAAATGTGAAACTACATCACTGATTAGGTTATGTATTTGATTTGAAATAAATATAATTCAAAATTAGTGAATATGGCAGTGTGATAAAATATATACAGTTGGTGGAAAGCAATTTGGAAGATGAAGTACTTTCTCCTATCAGCCAACATGTGAATGTGCAAACATTTTGACTCAAAAATTCTGCTTGCAAAATTCAAAGCAATATAAACTCCCCCACATAGCTGTTCAGTATTTCATCATTTTTAGGAAAAAAAAAATGCAGATGGCTTATATTTCATCAATAGGGGGATAATTTAATAAAGTTTCAATTTAGATATTTCCAGCGGAACCTTGGCCTATGAGAAAAGTAAGAAAGACTGGCTCTAAAACCCAGAAGAAAGATATCTTCAATTTGGAGTAGCTGGCTGATGTAAAAATGAGATGTACTTTTGTACAAAGATGCCCACACTACTGTGATTGATGAATGGGGGGAAAAAAATAATGAAGAGCGATATGCACAGTCAGCTTTCATTTTGTAAAAAGAAATAAATCGTTATGTATTTGTATACATGTATATAGACACAGTTACGTATATAAATAGTTGCACTTGCATATGCAGAATGTAAATTGAATATATTGATGTGTTGACAGATTACAACTAGTGGGTAAGAGCTTGGAGATAGGTATGAAAAATGTACTTTTCACTTATATATTAATACTTCCATATTATTGAATATTTTCAATAAGCATTTACTTCTTTTAAGATTACTTCAAATTATAGCCACTGTTAATAAAAGCTTGACACCCTCCATGACCTGCCCCAATAAGGCTAAATGTTCTTGCTGTTATTATTCATCACTCTGTACATGACTGCTTTTTATGTAAGCATCAAGTGTAAAATGCCAAGCAGGCTATGAAGTCAAAATACCTTTAATGGCTAATTTAATGTAAAATAATCAATCAATAAATATTTGCCAATTACATAAATAAAAAATAATTTAACCAGTGGAAAAAAAATAAAAGTGTAAACATAGTAAGGTAACACTAGGTGTATTGTCTATTCTCATGCTGCTATGAAGACATCCTCAAGACTAGGTAACTTGTAAAGAAAAGAGGATTAATTAATTCACAGTTCCAAATGACTAGGGAGGCCATGGGATACCTACAATCATGGTGAAAATCACCTCTTCACCGGGCAGCAGGAGAGAAAATGAGTGTCAGCAGGGTAAAGGTCAGATGCTTACAAAACCATCGGAACTCCTGAGAACTCACTCACTATCATGAGAACAGCATGGGGGACACTGTCTTGTGATTCAATTACCTCCCACCAGGATCCTCCCATGACATGTGGAGACTTTGGGAACTATAATTCAAGAAGAGATTTGGGTGGAGACACAGCCAAATTATATCAGAAGGGAAAGTAAAGAAGAAAAATGAGTATGGCAAATTAGAAAGTTGCAGTCCTCTATAAAGAATTTAAAAAATAAAATGGAAAGCTAAACATCAAAATTTACCTGAGTGGAAGTAATAACAATTAGACATTGATAAAAACGATCTACTACTTTACGTCTATTTTACAAACAAAATAAAACATGATCATGTACACCATTAGATACAACAAATTAGCTTTGCTATAAAATCGCTTATGTAGTAATAACACATGTCATTCATTAGGGTTCTTTAAGCATTAGGATTTCCTCACAATTCTGTAAATGTATTTTAAGTAGAAGAATTGCTGTTTTGCTGAAGGAATTGAATTTATCTGGTTTTCAAAATGTATCAAGTAATCATATTTAATATAAAACCTTTTTTAAAACAATAGTATGTGCTTTATTTGGTTATCTGCATTGCTTTTCAATTAATATCTTCGAGTTGGCAAGAAGAGAAAGTACCTGTTGTGTTACATTTATTCATTCTAAAGGTAATCATTGCTCAAAAGATGTGAATCTTATGGTTCAGAACCAGGGTACTTAGAATGCATTAGACACATTCATGCTGACATCAGAAATGTGACTTGCTCTCATTGCTAAAATGCGTTATCTTAGCATATTGGTTTTTTTCCAGAAAAGTAGCCATGTTCATAAAGACTATAACCATAAAGGTATCTATCTGAAAATTTATGTTTAAGGGAGAAAAATGAAATGCTGGCTTTAGGAGTGCTGAATGTTTATTTTCAAATATTTTATAAGGCAGCTAATTTATGTCACTTAATTTTTTGATGTGTATAAAATGTATCTTTTTAAATTTTTTTCACTGACAGTTAATATTTGTAGATATTTATGGAGTACATGTGATATTGTGTTACATTCATAGAATGTATGCATGTATGGATATCCATCACCTAGACTATTTATCATTTCTATGTATTGAGAATATTATATCTGTTACTTCAGGTAGATTTTATTCAGCCTTTTAAAATAATTAGCCATTTCTAAGTTAAAGTAGGAAACAACTGGATAGTTTTGTTCTTGTTTGCTTTTGGAATATTATGTTAGCAGTACTAAGATACCCTTTGTAGAAGCTGGGGTAATTGATGGCTTTTGAAATATTTTATTAGTGCATCTCCTGACACTTCACTCAGCTAGTTTTAGGGCTCAACAGAGTATACCTCACAGATCCAATCTGATGTATTACTTGTTTTTGTAAATACAATCTTATTAGAACACCAGCATGCCCACTCATTTGTTTATTGTCTGTGCTGCGTTTTTTCTAGATATGAGTAGTTGCAACAGAGGTTCTGATTTGCGCAGCCCCAAATATTTACTATTTGGCCTTTTACAAAAATATGTGCTGACTCCTGAATGGAACAAATAGATCCTGTGCCTTGCCCCATCACTGTAACAAACCCAGAAACCACAGAAAATACAGAAAGACTACAGGAACATTTCTCATGCTTGAGAAATATAAATATTCCCTTGGAAGAATGCAACGTATTCTCCTCAACCACCAGTAATGACTTAAGTTACTTTTATTGTATAGTTTCTTAAATGCAAACAAATACATATCTAAGGTATACACTCTTTATAGCTTCATTTGTCCCAAAACATATTTAAAGTATTGCACACATAAAATTAACATTAAATAAATGTAATAGTGATGTTATTTTGCACAATCTGACTCTGTACTTGAGGCATAAAAATGGCACTGACTGATGTGACTACAGTTTTTTCAGTTTGGTACATGGCTACTACTGCACTCTGTGATGACTGAGTTCTCTCTACATTTTACTGCGTTCAAATTTCCATGAAACCTCCCTTGGAATGGAAAATGTTGAATTATTTGGATTTGACTTCTTAAGTGATATGGGAAGTAGAAAAGTTCCTTTTTAAAATTTCCTTTCTTGTTAAAGAGTAAGTGTGCGAATAACTTCGTTAAGCCCTATCCATGTAGTTGTTTAACATGCCATGCTTACAGGCACATAGTACATTCTGTCTTTGTGCTTTAACCAAAATATTTGTGCTAAATGTGATTACAATGATGTCTCAGCTCTTCTTTACTTTCACCTGTTTAAAAAAGTTTTAACTTATTAGCCAATCGAGTTTTAGTTTAAATTGGAAAGTCTGGCTCCAGCCAACAAAAATCAAACACAGCAGTAAAAACAGCCCCAAATGCGTAAAACATAAGTAAGTCTGTTTTCCTTTGTTCATTGTACTCCTGTGGCAAAATGACTAGCAAGGGTATGCTTCCCGCAGTTCAAAAAGTAAAAATTACATTGCTAAAAAATCCTTTGTCTCAGCGCTAATTTTTCTTTGCAGCACCAACCATCTATTTCCAACAAGTGAGCACATCATGAATGAAGAAAGATCATATAACTGAAGTTATTTAACAATTCACTTTCAAATTGATGCACAGTGTGAGAACCAAAATCTTATGGAAGTTCTTGTTTATAATAACCATTCAGGTAATCTGACAGGAGCTCATATGTATGCATATACACACATGCATACACTCATGCTCACACACACACACACACACACACACACACACACACACACACACACAAGCAATATTGTTTAGATGGAGAGGGAAAATTAACTGTTCTCACTGAGAACTTCCAGATTATCTGTATACATTGTCTTACTTCTATTCTGGTTACAAAACACTGACCCAGAACCAATGTAGAAATAGTTTAAAAGTTAAAGAAGAGCAGGTTAATGGTCATTTAGACAAGGATGCATGATGCTTAACAGTGCTCAATGCTGGAAGAGCTTTCATTATAGACTATTATAACTTAAGCAGAAAGTTCAACCCAGGTTCCCTATTTCACACTCCTGTAAGCAACCTCATAATTTTAATGAAATAAGTGCATTAATGTTCTATTCTGCATAATGTGAATTAAGAAGGAATTATACAGAATATAGAAGATAAATGTACAATATACCATAAAAACTCATAGCTAACCTAAATAACATCCAAAATTTACTACGTCATATGGTTAGGCATTATAGGGCTTTAAGTATTTGTATTAATAACTATCAGAAAAATTGTCTAAAACAAAATTAATACTTTAAAAATTCTGAAGAAGTTTGGGTAGTTAGAGGAAACGATATAAGGCATAGGAATTTACTTAGTAAAGATACTTGTAATAATGAACCATAAAAAGTTCTGATTCTATAATGACAATTCCATGTATGGAAAAATGGGCCAAATCATTATATTTCTTTAAAAATGAGACCTCAAGTTGTAACTTACATTTAGACATATTTTGATGCTTGCTCAACACATTTGGAGAGGATTTAGATAACTGCATTTATATCATTATAGAAATCTAGTTTCATTTGCATTTTCAACTTACCAAAAAAATTCAAAATTATGATTTTTTCTAGGGGGTGCATCTCTGATTTGAACATGTTCCAGGTACCAACAGTCTAACCAACTGTTCTAGAGCAAGCCATTAAATTTGCCTGGGGTGATAATGAATGAGAATGTGACTTGGACTCAATTCTAGGTTACTTTCACTTTAGATTTCTTCCAAAGCAGTAAATAAACAGAGTAGCCGATATAAAAAAGAAAGTCAGTGGGTAATATAAATAAGATAAGAAAGTAGGTGGGGGGTGAATCAGTCAGGGTTCTCTAGAGGAACAGAACTAACATGTGACGGTTAACACTGAGTGTCAACTTGATTGGAGTGCAGGATACAGAATATTGGTCCCAGATGTGTCTGTAACGATGTTGCCAAAGGAGATGAACATTTGAGTCAGTGAGCTGGGAAAGACAGACCCACCCTTGATCTGGGTGGGCACAATCTAATCAGCTAGAACATAAGCAGACCAAAAAATGTGAAAAGAGAGACTGGCCTAGCCCCCGGTCTACATCTTTCTCCTGTCCTGGATACCTCCTGCCCTTGAACATTGGACTCCAAGTTCTTCACTTTTGGAACTTGAACTGGTTCTCCTTGCTCCTTAGCCTGCAGACAGCCTATTGTGAGGGCTTGTGAGTATGAGAGTTAATACTTAATAAACTCCCTTTTATATATAATACATATATAAAGAATATCAGAATATATATATTATCAGAATACATGTAATATATGTATCATATCATATATTTATTATATATGAGATATTCTCCCACATGTCTGCATTCCAAGTTACAGGGTCCCACTCTTTTCTAATCAGTGCCCTCCCAATAACAGTAGACACCTGGCGAGGCTGCGCGGGCACCTTTTGTTGCAGGTCAGCCACTCACATGATAAGAGCTTGTGTCTGTTTTTCCACAATTTCGGCTCTTTCACTACAGGAGATAAAACTCTCACTCAGGGCAAACTTAGAAGATTTGAGGCTCAGTATCTGCTTCTGAAGCCAGGAGATAGAATCCCTGAGTTTATCATTTTCTTTCATCACTTTGTCCACTGAACTTAGGAAAAACCAACCAACTTTATTATGTTCCTTGGTTCTCCACATATGGTCAAAGGTATTGTGTACAGAGTCACTAAACTCCTTGTCTCTCATGAGCAATGAATCAGGGGTGTCAAATGCATTTATTTTGCATAATGCTCTAAGCAGTTTACAACAAGACTACCAGTGGTCTCCATTCTATTAGAAGTAGAGTCTTTAGCATTTTAATCATATTAAGCAGCAAACTCCAGAAAACCCCAAACCAATAAAAGAACTCTATTCTTAATATTCTGTTCCTCTAGAACCACTTCTGTTACCAAAACCTATATTAGTCAGGGTTCTCCAGAGGGACAGAACTAATGGAATACACATATGGGAGGTTATTAAGTGTTAACTTACAGGATCACGAGGTCCCACAATAGTCTGTTTGCAGGCTGAGGAACAGGGAGAATAGGTCAAGATCCAAAATGAGGAACTTGGAGTCTGATGTTCAAGGAAGGGCAGGAAGTATCCAGCATGGGAGAAAGATGTAGCCTGGAAGGCTAGGCCAGTCTCTCTTTTCACGTTTTTCTTCCTGCTTATATTCTAGCCATGCTGGCAGCTGATTAGATTGTGCCCACCTAAATTAAGGGTGGGTCTGACTTCCCCAGCCCACTGACTCAAATGTTAATCTCCTTTGGCAACACCCCCACAGACACACCCAGGATCAATACTTTGTATCCTTCAATCTAATCAAGTTGACAGTATTAACTATCATAGAGGGCTATACATCTGTTATCCTAGACTACATACTTTTCCTTTTGTTTGTCATTAAGGCACATCAAAGTTTGTTGGTATTGACAGACCATGAAGAATGGGAAGCTACTGAGTCTCAGTGTGAATCTATGGGCTCATTTTCTTTTGTGCCCAATAGTCATCTCAGCATCCAGAAGCAACTTGTACTGGATTCAAAGACAACAGTCCACACCCATTACTCAGGAATCTGTGTGGGGTTGCCAACGCTGCAGTGCCTGGGAAGTTTCCTTTTATGCATACTCAGACATGACTGGGCCTATCATACAAATAATATTCTGTTTCCCTAATTATCAGTACATATAAAAATTGTTTATTGAAACAAAACCAGAATACGGGTACAAGGAATAAGGAAAACAAGAAAGAAAAACATTGATACGTATTTTTTTCCAATTAAAAGATTCCAAATTATTTTGACCCCCAAAAATACCACTTTAGATTATTATCCCATCATAACATGCTCTGTAAGCTTTTATGATTTTGAAGTATTATTAATCTTCTCTACAACATACTCAGGAAATTTAGTACAAATACATTTCATCACAAATGCAATAATGAGCACATTCATATAAAGAAATGCCATATGAACCCTATCTAATGCAGTACCATCTTTTACACTCCCCTTCTCAGAATAGACTGTGGCACATTTCAGAATAGATTCCCTTTAGTTCATGACTTGTTCAGTTGCAAATTCATGTAAACTACAGAACCAGTTTGACACCTGCTGTGATCATGAGTCTACTGCTGTTTCTCTAATCAGAAAACATTCCTATTAGATAAACCATCTGGCTTGAAAAGCGTCCCTTTGCATTCAAAATGATTTTGTTAGAATTCAGCCAAAGTATATTTTAAAAAGGAAAGATGTGTCAGCAAGACTAGTCTGTTTACTAATGGAACAATCCTCTATTAAAATACCATTTGTGGGATAATAGCTATAAAATGAAAACATTATACAACATGAACATATTCTAGCTACATGCAAAAATTTGGGTGGTGCCAACCTTTGTTCAAGACTATACACTGAAATCTGTTGAAATTTAGGCAGTCATGGTCATCATCAGATCAGAGCCAACTAAATTGCATGTTATTCTAGTTGCAATCATTTCCATTGAAGTGTGATACATGAATGTTGCTTCATGACCATTAGTATTAACTGGGGGTAGTAGGGTACCACTTGGTTATCTACTGAGTAATGTTTATTCTCCTGGTTGTGAGTCACTTTTATTTATACTCATATTCCTCAAGCTATATATACTTTGTATCACTTAGTCAATAAACAATGTAATATGACTTTAAGAATGATTCATAGGAACACAATGTATCTAGCCTTAGTATTTTTAGTAAATTTGGGGTAATACGATGACAAATATTTTATTTTCTAATCAGGCATAAATAGCAGAAAAAAAAAGTGGTTGAAGCATGTTGACTCAAAGTTAATTAAAGCTTAATGGTCATTAGAAAAAGGATGGATGCTGAAATAAATGTTGCTTGTTAATCTCTTCAATTAATGTGTTTATCAAAATTTTGTTGTATGAACACTTGCTAAAACATTTTTAATTACATTTCAAAAACTAGAGACCAGATTTCTTCCTTCAAAGAGCTTGCCTCTACTTGAAGAAGCAAAACTAATATATAAAATACCTAGTAATAAAGGAGAACTAGTGAATTTTTGAGATTTGATTGAAAATGTCATAGAAATCAGAAAAAAATTCAAATAGGTGAGGTAGAATTTAGGCATTGTTTTAGCTGACAAGTTAGTGTTAGAAAAATAATTGCAGAAAGGCAAGACACTTGAGAGAACACGGAGAATAGCAGAAATGTAGGGTACATGTAAAAAGATCTATATAGCATGCAATGGCATTTGCAGTTGGAAATGTCAAAGTTAAGGTATTGAGAGCTATCCAGAGTCCTTGTAATGTGAGTCTAATAATTTAATACTTGCCTATAGAAATCAATACTCTCATTGTTTTGGTTTTATTTTTTCAATTGACTTTGTACTCATCAACAGGGCATACATTGTACTTGAGTTATTTATCATGTCTCATATCTTGCAGTGTTCACAAGATAATTTCTCAAAGAATAAACATTTAAATGGGTACATAATAAATGCTAATTACATGCTTTCTTTTTGTGCTTAAAATATTGCTGTTATTTTCTGCTTATAAGTCCAAAATCTTTAGTATATTGGCAATACCTGGGGTGAGGGAAGTAACTTTGTTAAATTAATGTAAAGTATGATTATTGCTAAAATGAAAGAAATGATAAAAATAAAATTAGAGAATCTTAGTAACCTATACAAATCATCCTTTTCATCCTCCTTTGTCATAATTTTCTTTTTTGCTTGCTTTAAATTCTCACCATTGAAATAGCTCTTTTGGGAAGTACAGTGGACATGAAATTATTGCCTTCAGGAAGCTACCAAGAACATTCTATGTATTATTTGGAACTGTTATTTATTATCTGGATCCAGAAATAGGTGCTAAAATACTTTGCCATCACACTATTAGCAGGGACATTTTCATCAGATTTGGTAGCTAACAACTTTGAAAGCAGAGAGGAGAGTTTTGTTCAGAAAGAAAATGTTGAAATACAGTCAAATTTCAGTAGGAAAGGGGAAAAAACCCATGATCTATTTCTAGGACTTGGGAAAAAGCATCATAATAATCAAACATAGAGAAAGGCAAGCTATATCAAAATGTATCCACCTGCATATTGAGAGAGAGAGACAGAGAGAGTGTGTGTGTGTGTGAGAGAGAGAGAGAGAGAAAGGATATACGTGTGTTCAAGTGCAAGCGTGTGAATGTGTGTATATATACACACTAATATGTGTTATGTAAAAGTTTTGTCACATAAATAAAACAGAGAGGATAAAAAACTGAAATAATAAATATTTAATCTCAATATAAGGATTTTCTACTAAAGAGTACTCAGTATAATAAATTAGCAAGAAAAAAACCTATTTCTGATAAACATTTAGATTAATAAAACTGATATGTACCATTTATTTATCATTTGTGTATTCTAGGTACTGTGACAAATGTTTTCACATTCATGATTTATCATGTATTTCTCCCGTACTCTTATATGGCTTTTTTTTTTTTTTTTTTTTGAGCCAGAGACTTGCTCTGTCGCCCAGGCTGGAGGGCAGTGACACTGTCTTGGCTCACTGAAACCTCCACCTCCCATTTGAAGTGATTCTCCTGCCTCAGCCTCCTGAGTAGCTGGGATTACAGGCACCCACCACCACGCCTGGCTATTTTTTTTTATTTTCAGTAGAGACAGGGTTTCACCATGTTGGTCGGCTGGTCTCGAACTCCTGACCTCATGATCTGCCCATCTCGGCCTCCCAAAATGCTGGGAATACAGGCGTGAGCCACCACGCCCGGCCTATCTGGCTTTTATAGACAAGGAAACTATCACACTAAGCTCCAGTAGCTTCCACAATGACATAGAACAGGACATAAGAATTCCATCATTATATTTCCCAGATGCACATTGATGCAAGTCAAGAAACAAAAGAGGAAAGGAATGATACTCTCAGTATTGTTTTTGTTGTGGTGGTTGGTATTCTCCAGAACTAACAGGTTTTCAGATCCAATCCTCATAAGATTGTGCTGAACAAGTGTTGCTGCTTCAAGGATGAGAACCCAGTTTTATACAAGACTTCTTGAAAGATTTCACTAAACTCAGAAGTATGGACACAGCTCACTGCTACTAAATAGAGCTATTCGAATTTCAGGGGCTTGCTAAATTCATACTTACTCTATCTCTTTTTAACATAACCAGAAAGATTCAACAATAGGTTTCTGATCATGCCAAAAAGAAATAAACCCTATATTAAATTTTTCATACATGAACAATTGAATAATGGAGTATTTTAACTATGGTTATATATAGTGTGTTTTTTTTGTAGAGTAGTATCAAAGTCTCTGGTATTTATGCCTCATTTTGAATCTGAGCACCTACGAGCTGTAGGACCTAAGACAAGTCACTTAACTTCTCCATGCCTTTGGTTATGTATATATATTTATTATTATACTTTAAGTTCGTGGGTACATGTGCAGATCTTGCAGGATTGCTACATAGGCATTCACATACCATGGTGGTTTGCTGCATTCATCCACCCGTCACCTACATTAGGTATGCTCTCCAATCACCCCACACCTGCTATCCCTATCCTAGCCTCATACCCCGCAACAGACCCCAGTGTGTGATGTTCCCCTCCCTGTGTCCATGTGTTCTCATTGTCCAACACCCACCTATGAGTGAGAACATGTAGTGTTTGGTTTTCTGTTCTTGTATCAGTTTGCTGAGAATGATGGTTTCCAGCTTTATCCATGTCCCTGCAAAGGACATGAGCTCATCCTTTTTTATGGCTGCATAGTATTCCACGGTGTATATGTGCCACATTTTCTTTCTTTCTTTCTTTTTTTTAATACATATATACTTCATTGCACTTTAGGTTCTGGGGTACATGTGCAGAACATGCAGGATTGTTGCATAGGTACCTACATGGCAATGCGATTTGCTGCCTCCATCCCCTGTCACCTATATCTGGCATTCCTCCCCATGTTATCCCTCTCCAACCTCCCTACCCAACTTGTCCCTCACTATTCCCCCCCAACAGACCCCTGTGTGTGATGCTACCCTCCCTATGTCCATGTGTTCTCATTGTTCAACACCCGACTATGAGTGAGAACATGTGGTGTTTGATTTTCTCTTCTTGTGTCAGTTTGCTGAGAATGATGGTTTCCAGATTGATCCATGTCCCTACAAAGGACACAAACTCATCGTTTTTTATGGGTGCATAGTATTCCATGGTGTATATGTGCCACATTTTCCTTGTCTAGTCTATCATCAATGGTCATTTAGGTTGGTTCCAGGTCTTTGCTATGGTAAACAGTGCCGTAATGAACATACATGTGTATGTGTCTTTATAATAGAATGATTTGTAATCCTGTAGGTATATACTCAGTAATGGGATTGCTGGATTAAAAGGTATTTCTATGTCTAGATCCTTGAGAAATTGCCACACTGCCTTCCACAGTAGTGGAACTGATTTGCATTCCCACCAACAGTGTAAAAGCATTCCTCTTTCTCCACATCCTCTCCAACATCTGTTGTCTCCAGATTTTTTAACGATCGCCATTCTAACTGGTGTGAGATGGTATCTCAATGTGGTTTTGATTTGCATTTCTCTAATGACCATTGATGATAAGTATTTTTTTTATATGTTTGTTGACTGCATAAATGTCTTCTTTTGAAAAATGTCATTTCCTATCCTTTGCCCAATTTTTGATGGGGTTGTTTGTTTTTTTCTTGTAAATCTGTTTTAGTTCTTTGTAGATTCTGGATATTAGCCCTTTGTCAGATGGGTAGATTGCAAAAATTTTTTCTCATTCTGTTGGTTGCTGGTTCACTCTAATGATTGTTTTGCTGTGCAGAAGCTCTTGAGTTTAATTATATCCCATTTGACTATTTTGACTTTTGTCACCATTGCTTTTGGTGTTTTAGTCATGAAGTCCTTGCCTATGCCTATGTCCTGAAAGGTATTGCCTAGGTTTTCTTCTAGGGTTTTTATGGTGTTAGGTCTTATTGTTTAAATCTTTAATCCATCTGGAGTTAATTTTAGTGTAAGGTGTAAGGAAGGGATCCATTTTCAGCTTTCTGCGCATGATTAGCCAATTTTCCCAACTCCATTTATTAAACAGGGAATCCTTTCCCCATTGCTTGTTTTTGTCAGGTTTGTCAAAGATCAGATGGTTGTAGATGTGTGGCATTCCTTCCGAGGCCTCTGTTCTGTTTAATTGGTCTATATCTCTGTTTTGGTACCAGTACCATGCTGTTTTGATTACTGTAGGTTTGTAGTATAGTTTGAAGTCAGGTAGCGTGATGCCTCCAGCTTTGTTCTTTTTGCTTAGGATTGTCTTGGCTATGCAGGCTATTTTTTGGTTCCATACAAAGTTTAAGGTAGTTTTTTCCAATTCTGTGAAGAAAGTCATTGGTAGCTTGACGGGATAGCATGAATCTATAAATTACTCTGGGCAGTATGGCCATTTTCATGATATTCATTCTTCCTAACCATGAGTATGGAATGTTTTTCCATCTGTTTCTGTGCTCTCTTATTTTCTTGAGCAGTGGTTTGTAGCTCTCCTTGAGAAGATCCTTTACACCCCTTGTTAGTGGTATTCCTAGAGATTTTATTCTCTTTGTAGCAATTGTGAATGGGATTTCACTCATAATTTGGCTTTCTGTTTGTCTATTATTGGTGTACAGGAATGCTTGCAATTTTTGCACATTGATTTTGTATCCTGAGACTTGCTGAAGTTGCTTATCAGCTTAAGAAGATTTGGGCTGATACGGTGGAGTCTTCTAAATATACAATCATGTTGTCTGAATATAGAGACAATTTGACTTCCTCATTTCCTAATTGAATACCCTTTATTTCATTCTCTTGCCTGTTTGCCCTGGCCAGAACTTCCAATACCATGTTGAATAGGAGTGGTGAGAAAGGGCATCCTTGTCTTGTGCCAGTTTTCAAAGGGAATGCTTCCAGTTTTTGCCCATTCAGTATAATATTGGCTGTTAGTCTGTCGTAAATACTTCTGATTATTTTGAGATATGATCCATCAATACATAGTTTATTCAGAGGCTTTAGCATAAAGGGCTGTTGAGTTTTGTTGAAGGCCTTTTCTGCATCTATTGAAATAATCATGTGGTTTTGGTCCTTGGTTCTGTTTATGTGATGGATTACATTTCTAGATTTGCATATGTTGAACCAGCTTTGCATCCCTCAGATGAAGCCGACTTGATCGTGATGGATAAGCTTTTTGATGTGCTGTTGGATTCGGTTTGCCAGTGTTTTATTGAAGATTTTTGCATCAATGTTTGTCAAGGATATTGGCCTGAAATTTCCTTTTCTAGTTGCATCTCTGCCAGGTTTTAGTATCAGGATGATTTCGGTCTCATAAAATAAGTTAGGGAGGATTCCCTCTTTTTGTATTGTTTGGAATAGTTTCAGATGGAATGGTACCAGCTCCTCTTTGTACTTTTGGTAGAATTTGGCTGTGAACCCATCTGTACCTGGACTTTTGCTTTAAAATGCATTCACAGGATGTTTGTCTAGTAATGTGAACTAAGTTATTGGAGTTTCAACTGATGTATTAAGGAACAGATGTTCAAATGGCAATTTATCTTTCTGATTTCAAAGAAAGAATTTAATTGCTATTGAGAAGGTTAGGCAGGTCATTCATTTCCATCCCTTTATTCTACATGCACATAACAGTAGTCTTTTGCAGGACTTTAACACAATTCATAGTTTTCGTCTTTCTACTTTCTGAATACCTCAACATGCTTGGTTAAGTTTGCCTCCTTCAAGATGGTGCAGTGGCTGTCTCGTTTTCTGTTATTACAAGTTTTCAAGATTTTATTTGGTATTGTTCCTGTGCCTAGGGAAAGGAGAGGAAGTCCTTTTCTTTCTCCCTCTGGCATAGCACTGTGCATGCACAGTTCACACTACTATGACCAGATCATACAGGGCAGTGACATGAAATTTAAATGACCCTCTGTGCTCTGGCTGGTGACCTTAACTACCACTGTTTCTATGGGAGTAAACGAACAAACAAAAAACACCATAGACACCATTATATGAAACAGGTTCTAGAATGTAGCCTATCTGAGATGTGGGTTTTGCAAGTTTGCTAAAATTTCAATGAACACAAATCCTTTTTATTTTTAATTCTTATTTTTTTTTCTTCTGTATCTACTCCTTTCTCCTCTTGCCACCCTCCCCACTGCTCTGTCTTCCTGAGTTAATTCAATATTTGAAGGAGTAAGGACTCCTACTCTGAAGGCATAGACCAGGCCTTGGAGGAGCCTTGTGAGATAATGAAATCTCCCTCTGGGTGTTCAAGTTTTCTCCAAACGTCACAGGCTTTTAAGTCTGGCAAGTGTACTACTGAGCTGACTGACAGGTGCCAGGTGACTTCATCTCTCTGGGCCTGTTTCCTCAGGTGCAAAATGGAAATGAATAAAGTCTACCTTGAAGGGGTGTCACAAGGTCCAATAAGATGAGGTATGTAAAAATACTGACTATGGATTCGAACAAAACAACTGCTTAGTTTGCTTATCTAACCTAGTTGTTCTCAAACGGGGGTGATTTTGCCCCTGCCAGATGGCATTTGGCAATGTCTGGAGATGTTTTAGGCTGCTATAATTATTGGGGGGTGCTACTGGCATCTAGTGAGTCAAGGCCAAGAATGCTGCTAAACACCCAACAATGCACACCATAGCCTTCCCCAGAACACAGAAGTATCCAGCTCGAAACGTGAATAGTGCCACTGTTGAGAAACCCTTAGCTGGCCATCGTTTGAACAGTTTTCACTATAGGAAATTATTCCCTTGTGTGACTAGCCGCTCAATCACTGGAGAGTCATCTGAGAAAAACACTGGTTCAGCTCAGGCAACATCTGTAACTCTCACATGCTAGCCAAGGTTGTGCTTTGTGAGACATCAAGATAAGCCCCTTCCTCTTCTTGTGACAGTCCTTCCAATACTGAAAGGTGGCTGTTTTCCTTCCCCAAACCGTATAGACTTATAGAGAGTCATGCTGGACACTCTAAAATAAATGAGAATGAAACCCCTACAGGTTAGCCATATTTGGACACTTTGTTTCCACCTTTGTCTACAAGTCTAAGGGAACTAGAAGAGTTTAGATAAACCTACCTAGATGTAAAATTGTCTATAAAACCATAAAGAGCATCAAACAGATTTCTCTGTTAACAAGAAGTTATGAGTCCATTGCCCAGCATACATTTTTTTACCCACTTCTTCCTCACCCACCATAAAAAGTCTGCATAGCTAATATTATAAATCCCCTATACAAAACTCAAATTGTGTCATTTTATAACAAAAGTTTAGCACTGTTTTCCATCCAGTGCATTACTTTGAGGAAAAAGAGGCAAAGATACAGATTTATACTTAAGCAATAAGAAATACAGAAATAAAAAAATCAAGTTTGCCTTCTTGAGCTTGAAATCATTGTCAAATCTTATTGGAAATACATTTATTCTGATTTCTGGCAATCTAAGCCCCTTTAGCCATTTCACAGTTGGTGAGCAGAGAGGATGTTTCTGCCTCATTTACGGTGTCTGAACATGATTCAGACAATCAACTGCAACATTAGTCAAAGAAATCAGTGGCTAATGATTTCTGACAAGCACTGCAGTAACAGGCTGAGGACCAGACTGGGCAGCCACAGCATTCAGGCGTGTTTTAGAGGCGCCAGCAAATAGGCACTGGTGGAAGCTAATACACAGGAAGGCAAACAGCAGTGGCCCCATGTCACTTAAAGGCTCTTACGCACTTTATGAAAAGACATAGTATCTGACATGCAATTAAAACACTAATTCTTTTCTACAAATATGCTATCTTGAATGGACACTGAGGACAATCAGGGGTGTAGCTTTGTAAACTATAATACACAAAAGTGGTTAAGTCTTTTTCCTTCTGCTTAAACTACATTCTTAAATTGGGAGTTACCTGGCCTTACAATTATTAATATTGATCATTTTAGTATTTACTCCTCCTCCTTGAAATCCATTACTCATCATTCAGAGTATCTCCCATACATTGACTGCTTAAAGTGGTGGCTCTCTGGTCAAGGGCAGGAAGGGCTGAGTATTACAAGACACGAGCACTAGTTTCTTTTCTGCCAGGAGCTCATTGAGTGACTATGGGCAAGTCACTTGGTTACTTCGTGCTTCCGTTTACAAGTCTACTAGATGATGGAGATGAATCAAATGGTCTCAAATTCTCCCTTCCAAAAGTATGACTGGGATTTTGGAACTCTAAAGTGATATCTTTAATAATCAAACATATGCCATAATTGTTTTCAATAATTTATCTTTGGCTTCAACATTCCTGATCAATTTACTTTTTCTTTATCTTTCTTTTTAAAAAGCAAAGGGATGAATCATTGTATTCAGTTGAAATTTTATTTTCATACTTTCTCCTCATTTGATAAGTCCTGCAGAGTTTTACGGAACAGCTTTTTTAAAATGTCCCTATATTAGAAAAAATGACAGAAAGAAAAGCTGAATTAACAATGCTATTTGGTTAATATTAAATATCAGTTAACTGTAATGATCAGTGATATACAAAAATAGCAAATTTTTGTTTTACAGTCAAAAGTTTTTAAGAATTTGATGAAAATCAAGATTAGCCTTAAATGTAATAGCTTGATTTAGAATTGCCAATTATCTCTGACATCCTGAGTTTACATTGTATTTTCAAAAGCTATAAAAACATAAATATATTAGAAAATTTCCAAGAATCTTCTTTCACCTAAAACTCTCTCTTTAAACATCCAACATCCAGATGGCTCTGAAACCTCAAAATAATTAGAAAAAATTTCATATACATTTAGAAATAAAACTTCTTCAATAGTAAATTAAAACATATGGCTCAAAACTGCCATTTCCTAAATTGGTCATTATATTTTTTATTACCTTAACAAGATACATACTGATGAAGAATTTTTATTCTCTCAATTGTTACTTACTGTACTATAAATCAAAAAGTATAGAATATTTATCCTGTACAGGCCAATCATAGTGTAAGTTACAGTTATAGCTCCTTGAAAGAAAAAATTCCTAGCCCTTAACCTTCTATTTTTTTGTTTATTTTAATGTTTTATTTTAGAGGTAGGGTTTTGCTATGTTACCTGGGCTGGTCTTGAACTCCTGGGCTCATGCGATCCACCTGCCTCTGCCCCTCAGAGTGCTGGGATTACAGGCATGAGCCACTGTGCCCAGCCCCCAGCCCTTAATCTTTTGCTAAAGAAATCCATTGAAGATCTAGGTTTATATTTTCCTAGGAAGCCTTGAGCAACAAATAGCCAATTCATTGGCAGTCTGGCAATCTCTGAGACAGCCTGATATAACAATTCTGTTCAATGTAAGATTAAAGTAATTCGTTTAGTGCATCATGTCCTCTTAGAGAGTGCAGAGCAGTTGAGTCGTAAGTAAAGGCAGAGGTGGGAAGGCGCTCAGACGTAAAGGAACAGCAAGAGACCAACTGACTCACTTCAGCAGAGTGAATCCATGGACTGCTGCTGCTGTGGAAGGGGAGGTAAGAAAACTCAGCCCCTTGTCTTCCGGGGATCTTCCAGTTCCCAAGAATCTTTCATTCTGTTTGAGGCCCAGCTGTTTGCTTCTCCTGGGGATTCGTAGCATTAGAATTTCTCCCCTTGCCACAGCAGTCTTCACAATCAACTGTCTCCTACTTGAGGTAATCTGAATGAATCTCTTTCTTGAACCTCAAGAATAAAACTGAGATGTACTGAGAGATAAAACAGCTACCTAGAGCTAAGGCCATAAATAGATCTCTTCAAGATCTTTTTCTTCCATGTTTATCAGTGAGACACAATATCGGTTGGTTCTTCCAGCCTGTGTCGACTGGCAAGAGAAACAGGCTGGTAGGCACAGGTTACAGACAATGATTAGTGACATCCTTGTCAGAAAAGACATGAGAGAAAGTTGCTTGTGTATTTTTTTTACTAATAAATTCTCACACTTCACTTGGTTATGTTTCTATGAGGATTCAAAGTGAGTGGGACAAATAATTTCATTCTACTTATGATAACATTACCAATAATATGAGTTCTCAGTTATTTATGGAAACTTAAGATGATGGTGGCAAACTGAATCAAATGAAGTGCCAGTCAAATCTAATTTGACCAAACAGGTATTATCACTTGCTTTGCCAATACAGAAATATCAATATTTATGACTACATTTACAATGTGCAGGACTCTAGGATGCTCACTCCAGCCATATAGACCTTTCACTAACGAATGAGCCCAGCTTTTTCTGCCTCCAAGCCCTTGTTAACCGCAGATCCTGCTGCCTTATTGTTCTTTCTCATTTAACTCCTACTCTTGTACTTGTACACACACACACACACACACACACACACACACTTCTTTGTGCTATTCTAGCACTTACCATATTGTCAAACATATCAACTTATTATGTGTCTCCCTCTAGTTAGACTGCAAGTACCCTGAGGACAGGATTCATATCTGTTTTGCTCCATTGTGCCCCTAGCTCCTACTCTTATGTTAACATTGAATATTGCTGAATGACTATTGTAGACCTCTTGCAAGGTACTAGTACATGGCTATAACGAACCATTGTATGTATTGACTTTTGCACTCTACCACACTCAATAAAAGAAAAAAAAAAGACACTATGGCAAATGAAAAGCGTATGAAAAATTTCAGTTAACAGCCAGTCCTGGAGAGATGAAGTATCAGCAAACAGTCTTCATAGAAGACTTACATGAAACTTGAAATTGACACAAGAACCTTGTATCTAAAGGTGTGCTTGGTTTGTTTGATCACATTCTCAAACAAACAAAAGTTTCACCCATTACGAGCCCGGGGGTCATTATGCTGTGTGCAGACAGGTGGGTCAGAAACCGAACCATGTTACAATAGCCCTGGTATTTTGAATAATTCTTCTTATCTGTGGAGGAAATATAAAACTTTTTTTCTTTCATTTACTCTAGAATAATAAGAGACAAATACAGTTTCTATCCTTATAAGTACCAAAATGAGGCAGAGACTCAAGCTGTGAAAAGTCACTAGTATGGTGACAAGTCCCTCAACTTCTCCCCAGTGGCCACTAAACCTTCTTCCTTTTGGCCACCTTGAACAAAATGGTTTCTGGCTCTGTAGAAGAGAATCAGAGAATGTTTTACATTTGTGAATGACTATCTAGAAGGTTTTAATAAACACTAATCCTGCAAAAATTTCTCTATTTCTGCATGAACTGATTACCATGAGGAAATTTGTCTCTCCCCTGGCAGCAAAGCCATCATCTATTCACTATCCCTCTTACTAGATTTCTTTCTCATTTAAGGAAGGATTCAATAGAATTTCATTTTGGTTTCCCTTTCTCAGAAATCCATGAAAGCCTTGAAAAACATGTTGAGCATATTCTGTCTGGACAATTTGATATCCTTTCCATCTCAGGCCATTATTCTGGTAAACTTGGTAAACCCTAATTTAGATCCATGATGTAATGCTTCCACATCAGGCTGTGTGAACACATTCCTCTAAAGTAAAACATGGTAGGAAAGTCTTCCACTGAATGCTTTCACACAGAAGCTTTGTGTATTACCCTTTCACAGTGATAGAAGAGACAAGAAAACAATTTATGAGTCATTTCCATTCTGACAGAAGCGACAATGACTGGAAATGCGATGCCTGCCAAGAGCTTTTATCAAGTAGGTTATAACAACTAGTAATAAGTGTAAATAATAAATGGCTGGGATCTTAGGGGAAGCAGTGGCAATAGGAAATGATTTTTGGTACTTCTGATGGGGATGTGCTACTCCTGGAATTCCCTGGCTTCCCAGTAGAGTTTTGGCCTGACAATAAACAGCAGTTTAGTACTTTATCTAATCTCAGCCAGGAGGTGAGTTCAACAGCAAGCTTTTGCAGATGTTCACATTCAATAATCTATCCATAATTGATGAAACAGGGAGGTCAGATGTAATGGCTGCTGCTATTCCAGCAACAAATAAATGGTTATTGACAAAACAAGCCAGTGTGGCGCAGAGCGCTGAGCAGTGACAGGCAGGAGCCGGCACTGAGGCACAGGCAGGATGACTATGCGGCTCTTCATCTTGAGACTTCCTCAGCGAGCCATGTGTGGAAGGGCCACACTGACACAGGAGCAGATGGAGGGGACTTGTAAGGGAGAAGGGAGGCTGCCGAAGTACAAAAAACATGAAGACGCGCCGAGGTGGAGAAAATGCCGAGTGAGCCACGGACAAGGCTGGGGACCAGCATAAGTACAAATGCATCAGAAGTTCAGATGTGCCTTTGAATGCTTGCACTGTGATCCAGATGTCTGAGTTGCTTTTATCACACAGCGTGTTTTCACTCGCACACTTGCTGTCAAACTGTGCAGCCTGGATAACTCTAACACCGAAGTGGACGCATGGGATGCTTTGGTGCCCAAATCCTCCCGCTGAGGGACCTTCACTGGTATTGCATTTAACAGCGTGGACTGTGGATACCTTTCCTCCGCCTATGCATATTTTTAAAAATGTATGAAAATCACTTGTACAACTTTAAGAATATTTTCAGATAAGCCTAAGATACAAAATTTCAAAGCTAGAAAATTTCTCAACACTGGAACTAACCCTGAAATAGATGCTGCTGAGAATCAAATTTACTGGAAAGGAGTGTGAGTGGAAGGCAAAGTTTTCTTTAATACCAGAAAACAAACATTGTACTTTCTTCACCTCAACCTATGCAAAGAGTATAATAAAGCATTAATCGAGTATACTTTTATTAACTGAATAAAATTCAAGATACACATCTACAAATAAGCAGCTGAAATCCTGTACTTCCATTCCAATGCTAAGAAATAATGTTTTGACACAGTTTACTGTGTAATATTATAAGATGAAGAATGGTAAGATAAAATGGTAGTTATTATTGCTATAGGTAGTCATAAAGAGGCTTGGGACAGAGAAGTTCTAAATATTAATATTCGTAAAATCACTTAAATCAATTTAACACTCTTTAGTGGTTTATTTAGATGTGTGATTTATTTTATTCTTTGCAACCAATGCCTTTGATCAGCTCTGAAATAACATACGAGCTGAAGATAAAACGGCAAAACAAACTGCTGCTAGCATTCTTACAGTAAGCTTTAGGTTTTATAGCAGGAACTAGAAAATTACTGCTATATATGGTGCTTTTGAATTACTTATCGATACATAGACATGGGGAATTACAGAGCCCAGAAGGAATGGTAGAGAGCATTGCCAGCTACCCTGCTTTCTTAGCCCTCTCCTCCCAGCTGGTTCTGCCCATTTGGGAGGAACTTAGACCTGTCCCAGTCCCCAGGACTGCTCCTGTTCCTGGTCTGGCAGAGTGGAAACTTTGCATCACATCCGTTTGCCATGGATCATATCATGTTTTTAACCTTTGTTAAAGTGACCGGGCTTTTGTCCTGGCCCTTGAGACCAAGCATGCATCCCACGGTGCATACAGCCTGGGGAGCTACATCCCAGTCTTGTTCTTCTTGCTTGCATCTCTTTCTTGGTGCCTAGCCTGGTCCCTACTCACTGAGAGTCTGGGGACCTATCCTGCTGCTCTCAGTATGCCTGAGTCAGCAGTCCCACTCTTGAGCCCCATTCCCTGTGGCTTGGTGCTTGTCACTTGCCAATGGCAGTCACTACCATTTATAAAGCAAAACTATTTGTGTGGGGTGTTTCATATTCATGGTACATTCAAGCTTCATAGAACCTTGAGATATATATTAATATTCCCCTTGTATATCTGAGAGAAGCTGAGTGCCTTGTTCTGGAGTACACAGTGAATTGGTGAAGGAGAAAGGATTTGGACTGGGTTTATTGAACTTCAAAACCCGTGATCTTCAGCACTGTGATATTTCTGCAGCTGGATCACTCTGAGCATGATTCTGCTGACCTTGAACTTCACCTATAGCTCACTGCCTTCTGCCCCAGTTGCCAGAAGCTATCCTCCACTCACGTACAGGGACATTGATTGCAGCCCAGTGTCTGATGTTCTAGATGTCAACCTCATGCTTGCCTGGTCACAGCTTTGCCTATTATCAGCTGCTGTTTTTTCATTGTGCAGCTTAATGATTAAAGGTAATAACAGCCAATACTAACTTACTGGTTTTAAGTCATTCCTTGGCCTAAAATGAACCCTTTTTCACTTAGAGAAAAAAAAAAGCTGTGCTTGAAAATGACCCCCAAGATCAGCTATGGTCCTTCCCCTTATCTCTACTCATCTCCCCTATTGCTTTTCTCCAACCTCACTGGTTCCGAACCCCCAGGCACATTGCCACCTTAAGGTTTTTGCCCTGGCCATTACCACTGCCTGGGTGTGCTTTCCTCAAGTATCTGCATGGCCCACTCTCTCACAGGCTTTCAGTCTTTCCTCAAAAGTCAGCCTCTCAATGCAGCCTTCTCTGATCACCCATTTACAATTCCCTCCACTCTACCCCTTGCCTTGGAACTCCTGACTCATTATTTTGTTGTACTTTTTTCCACAATGTTTCTCATTGTCTAACATACTGTATAATTCACTTGTCTATTGTGTTTTATCTTCATTGTTAGTGTTCCCCCTGGGGTGGAAACTCCACAAGGACAAAGATGTCTGTCTGTGTTGTTATTGACGTGCCCAAAGTGCCTAAAACAAGGCTTGGCAATAGGTGCTCCAAAACTAGTTCTTAAGACTACATGTGTGAGCTAATTTAATCTTCTTAACACTCCATGCGTTGGCATTACTATTATTCTTGTCTCTTTAAGGTGAGGAGACAGAAGCACATAGAGATGAAGCCACTGGACAAGGCTATACCACTGGTAAGTGATCAAGAAAGGACTGACACTGGAGCCATCTGACTTCAGAGACAGCATGCTTATCCAGCCCTCTCTTCCACCCCATGGACAAGATGCTGCCCGACAATGCCACCATGCGGGTTGGGCTCCAGCTTCTGGATCTTTTTGGTACAACCTGTCCTACTGTGGGTCGACCAAAATTACAATGGTGTCTTGCGACAATGTCCGTAATGGAACTGAAGAAAATTTAATGACATCCAAAGCCAAGAGTTTGGTGACAAAAATCACAACCAGAATCCAGGATGTCTGATTCCCAATTTGTTGGTCTTTCTGGTATTTTCAAAATCTACTGTGAAGATCATAATGATTGCCTGGCTAGTACTTTCCCATTCCCATGTAACATATTACAAAAAACAATTAAGAAGTAATTTTGGCTTTGAAACCATGTGACAAATATAAATATTTCTTTACACAATGATTTCGATGGAAAATGTTTGTTTTTTAATATCTATGATATTATAAAAATACAAAATGTAGATAATAAACCATCATTCTGCTGTAAGCTAATATAAGTTCATAGGGAAAATGAATATGTTTAATTAAATTTAGGAAAAACGTATAGTTAAAGTATCTGGATTACAACGATAAGGACCAATAAACATAACTTTTTTACTATTCCATTGGAATTTTCATGAATATGCAATATTAATAAATATCATTTTCATTTTACAAAGCTGTGGGTGCTAAGAGATTTGTCTGTGATCTGTTAAGCCAGTTGTGGCAGCATGAAGAGCATAATCTTGCACTAACCCAGCAAATCATACTTCTTCTATTCTGTAATATTCACCACATTTATTGAGGAAGAACCATATGCCAGACATAGGTCTAAGTGCTTTCTATATGTTAACTCATTTAATCCTCACAACCACATTATAAGTTAGATACCAGAGTAATCTTCACGCTGCAGGTGAAGAAACTGAAGCACAAGGTTGGCTAAATAACTCACTCAAGGCTTCAGGATTAGAAGTGGCAGGACCAAGATTTGGGGTCAGGCACTGTGATTCCAAGGGGCTAAACTCCTAACCACTAGATCATAAACATATTGTGATAATGGTTGAGATGACAACAGAGAAAATTAAGATTGATGAAAACGACCCTGTCCCCCTCCTCTTCTTTCATTTTATCCAAAATTGTAAGCATCTCCCCTACCAGATCTTTCAACTGAAAATCTAGCAATCAGCACTTTCCACATGCTCTTTCCCTTGCATTTACTGAGCTGCTGGTAGATAGCAAATTTGCATCTGGAGCAAGAGGAGATGGAGAATTGTAGGTTTAATATGTAGATTACCCTGCTTTTAGAAAAGAATAATATCACTTTTTCTTTTTACAAGTAAAAAGCCTTAACTGTAGAGCTAGACAGTTTCACTGTCAGAAAAACATCCAGAGAAAACAAGGCAAATTCAGCTAAGAAGTTACATCATAACAAAGGAAGAATCCATGGTGTCCCATTATCTATAGTAATGGAGGGGAAGAAAGAAATAGAAATAAGAAATGGAAAGTAAGAATTCCTGACATCTTTTTTTCTGGAGAATCTAGAGAGCAGTGGGTTATTCTTAGCCTGATGCCACTTGCATCTTCTACTTCTGTGCCTTGTTGTGCTTTTCCCCAAACTGTGCTGACTCCCAGCTGGTCCAGAAGCAGAGGGGTGATTTCTTTTTTAGATTTCAAATGTTATTCAATAATAATTTCCACTGGACAAAAATAACAAAATGTCATTGATGCCAATAAGTAGTTCATTAAGTGGAACAGATGAGAGTGTTATTCAACATTTATATGGAAGACTTGTGATGAGGCTCAACAATTGAGGTTAAAATCATCTTACTGATAACTCCTCTGCCAATTGCAACAGCATCAGTAGTTAGAGGCATGGGCTACTGTCTGGCTCTGCATCGCTAGCTTTGTGACCACAGGCTGGTTACTTAATGGATGTCTCAGCCTTCTTTTCAAACAGCTTCTCCCCCAGTATCCCTACCCAGAACAGTCCCACTCCTGCAGCGTTCCTACTCCAGCCTGACTGGATGCATTTTTCTGCCCTCCCAGGCCTTCACTCTTGCTGCTCCCTCTCCAATGAGGGAGCAATAGCTTCCCTGTTGCTTCTCGAGCTCTTGGTCCCTATTATAAGAATGGCACTGGTATATGTCTGTGGACAATGCAGTCTTGCACTACAGGAACAATCTACCCGAACAAAAAGAAATTACCCAGACCTATTATTCAACACTGTGCACCAAAGTGAAGTTTAAAACATCATCAACATAATTATTATCACTTTTGTTCATGGGGACTTTGGACAAAATTACTCAGGATTCCAAAATCTATATAGGTATATTTTTTCTCCCTATTTTATTGTTTTTGCTTTATAATTTATATGATTATTTTTCACTTTATGAATTCATTTTTAAATTCTTTTATTACTTGTTAAGCATTTAATAATTTTAACATTTTGGGTTGAGATGAGCTGTTGAAATGACTAACCTGCTATGATCAATCTTACACTAAAGATTTTTTTACCATGAACAACCTATATAAAACCTATTAAAAACATTAATTAAAACCTTTAAATTTTAATGGAATGGAAAGAAATAGTAGTTTACTCTTAGTTTTTTCTTTTATTTTTTATTACAAAATCAATATGTGTTAATTGTAGAAAATGTTGAGAGTACAGATCCAATCTCCACCCAAAATAGAAAAATTAAAGTCATTCATTATTCCAGCTTCTACAGATAACCACCAAAAACAGTTTAGTGGTTCTAGCATTTTCATATATTATTTATGCACTACATGTTTATACACATATTTATATATAAGTAGGGTCATAATGTATACTCTTATAAATTGATTTCTTTGACATATCAGTAATACTTTTATTATTATAAAATGTTTATTCATTTTGTAATTTATGTTGGCTGCATTGTATTTCAGCACAGGATACCCAATAATGCTTTAATCAATTTGATATTACTTTACAATTACTTTTTTCTGAATTTTTCACCATTCCAAACAGCCTTTATAGCATTGTATACAGAGGTTATAGCTAAATCTCTATATATGAATGATTCTATGAACAATATTACAGCTCGATATTTGCATCCATTGCCAATTATTTCCCTTAGGTAAATTCCAAAATGAGCAACTCTTGAGTCAAAAGATGTGCAAAATTTAAACCTTAAAACAAAACTACCATTTACCAAATGCTTGCTAAGTGCCAGGCACATTACATCTTTGTCTTATTTAACTGCTGCAGCAACTTTCTCATTCCTGTTTTACAGATACAGAAAAGGAAGCTTGCAAGCTGAGTGACTTGCATGCTGTCAGTGCCCCTCTCATCATCTCTGCAGCCAAGGGCTATTCAGGCCAGCACTGGGGATCTTCTGTTTGACGGCTGGGCTCATGTTAAACTATAATTCCAGGTAATTTTAGTGTTCCTGGAAGCAACTTTTAACCAATGAATGGTGGGAAGTGGTGGATAAATACACCAGCTCCCTCATCTCTCCCCTGGGATAACTGATTTGTTTCTGCACTGTTTCCTAGAATGTCCCAGAAGGACTGATCCATTGGCCCACGGTGGTAACTGGCTTGGCAATACACCTTTTGTTGGCTTCCTTCTTTTGCCTGACTCCCTTGCTGATAGAAGCCCTCCCAAATAAGCCACATGTACTCAATTTAATGTCTTAAAGTCAGCTTCTGGGAAAACCCGAACCAAGTCATCAAGGTAGTGAGTTCAGCAGTACAAAAGCATTCACCTATTGCTGCCCATGCTTTTATAAAAACTCAAAGAATTCCTTGTAAGCTTTTATAAAATATCCAAAAATGTGTATTTGAGCAAGAACTATGTGACACATTCAGGCTGCAATCAAAAATATTTGTGACCAAGTTATTTCACGTTATTTATTTATTTCACAATTCTAGGCACACTCCCTAGAACAGGGCAGGCCCTTATCATTGGTCTGTGTGGGTCCCCTCAACTGCTCTTAATAAATCTTTCTCCTTCATTCTCCCTCCTCACTCTTACTCCCTTTCCCCTCCATGGGCCCTCTCTAATGTGTCCCTAAAGAGTTTCTCTGGGACGCTGCTGTGCCACAAGGGAATCACATACAGATTCACTCACACCATCACTCTTGGAATCGCTACACCAACTTACCCTTCTAACTGCAGTTCTTGTAATCTCACATCCTTGGCAACCTTAGACACTATTTGGCTTTCTAACTTTCTAATTTTTTGCTTCAAAGACAAGCTTTTGTGCAAAACAATATTAAACTCCTCCCTTGAAATGCTCACAAAAGGAAGCTGTGACACATGTCTATATAATCAGCCCTTGATCATTTAGGAGCCAAATGTCATTCTGTGGATTAGTTAGTTAATTTATCTTCTTTCTCTTTCTCCATTATTGGCCATCATCTTCATCATTAAAAACAATCAGTAAGAGGCCGGGCAAGGTGGCTCATGCCTGTAATCCCAGCAGCACTTTGGGAGGCCGAGGCAGGTGAATCACTGGAGGTCAGGAGTTTGAGACCAGCCTGGCCAATATGGTAAAACCCCATCTCTATGAAAAATACAAAAATCAGCAAGGCTTGGTGGTGCACACCTGTAATCCCAGCTATTCCAGAGGCTGAGGCAGGAGAATAGCTTGAACACAGGCGGTGGAGGTTGCAGTGAACTGAGACTGCACCATGACACAACTGGGACTGTCAACAGAGTGAGACACCATCTCAACCAAACAAAAAAAAACAATAAATAAGGGTCAACGAGGACAGTCATGGGAAAAAATGGAGATTTAATCTTAAATTCATTTTATTGGTTATTAATGAAAAACGTGTTAAGGGAGAAAGTTGAAATTACCAGGTAAAATAGTTTTTTACAAGTATATGGATTGAATATTAGCAGTATGGTATTAATGCTATTTTTAAATCCTAGTATATGTTATTTTCATTTTGCACCAATTATACTGTATAATCTCTAAAGTCAATATTGCTGTTAATTGAAGATGAAGTAACTGCTTACACTAAAGACACCTTTGAGAATGTTTTGGATAAGTGTTAAGATATTTGATTAAGTTTTTTCTTTCTGAAGTTCCCCTTTTCATCTCTTAGAGGAATTATATATAATTTGGCTAAATTTGTAATGATGAAGTATGATCCACACAATTTTTCCTGTTTAACACATATAATCCTATAATCATCTCTGGGTTCTTCCAGGTGTAATGCTCTTCTTCTTTTGCGGCATCTAGATCAACGAGTGTTGATAACAGCTGTGCCATTGCCTCTAGGTCTGTCATACAATTAGTCTTGTGATGAACTATGCAGGTTGCTTTATTGCTCCAGCAACCATTTTCATATGCTAGGCCTTGAACTTTAAGGAGTATACATACATTATGTTCCATATGTCACTATTCAGTATAGCTGATCAGAGTACTCAATTTTCAGATTCTTAAACCTCATCCTCTTAGGATGAACTAAATAAAAAATTTTATCCTTTCCTTCATTTTCTCTCACAATGAGTATCAGAAATTTTTGTACTGTTTCTTAAAATGTGAATACCTAGAAACAAAAACTTCAGCTTTGTAAAGAGCTACTACTGTAGCAGTACATTTTTATTTAAATGAATAACTAAAATAATCATGAAGTTTTGGCCCAAGTGGTATTCTAGATCTCAAGGGAAACGAAAATCAAGATTCACATTAAAAAAAAGAAAAAAATCAATAAATTTTATTAGTAGAAAATTAGTATTTATGTTAATTTAGGCCACAAACTTTCTTTCCTGACATAAAACCTTTCTTTATTCATAGGAAAGTTTGTAAATTGTAAATTGTTACCTTACAGATTCCTGTTTCAAAAAAATAAATGTTTTAATTGTTTTAGCTTTCCGATATTCTACAATGCTTTTGTCATTTAAATGAAAAATACTGTAATTTATATGACAAATACTATAATCATTTAAAATAAGAAAAAATGCATATTTTTCTAAGCTGTAACATTGTAAAAAATTTAGAGACATTTTGAAAAATTAAATTAAAAATGATTTAAAGAGAAACCCCCTATTGATGAGGAAATGAAAAAAAAATCAATTTACTGAGATTCCATTCTGTGATCTTCACTACAGAAACTATGATAAATTATTACCATAAAGTTACCTATTTCAGTGTTTCAGAAAGGATGCAACTTTAAATATAAAGATAACAATAACAAAATTATTTGTAAAACATTTTAAGTTCTCATAATTCCCAAATTATTATAACACATTTTTGTAAACTACCTAAAATGCTATTTTCTAAGTAATGCTATTTCTAAGTAACTATTCAAAATAAGATCATATATGGAATACATGTTTATACTATGCTTTAAGTTATTGTATAACAATTCTGAATATGACATTTTCTATATAGTTTGTAAATAAACATATTTTAAAATCAGAAAATATTATTCCCTTTTAATGTTGGTTTTAAAAAATGCTTTCTTTTGCTTCTCAGATACTGAATATTTTGAACATTACTTAGCAAAACGTATGAAATGAAAATGAGGTCAGTGCTGTTTGGGTACTGATGGAAGTGTGAGTGTGTGTGTTGAGGGTGATGCTAAATAGACAGAGGTCTGAGCCGCAACAATTGGGGGAAATGGGATCTGTAACAGCTGCTCCTCTTAGATTCCCCAAGAAGGAGACTGCCGGAGGTGGGCCACGGGACAAAAGGATAAAGCAGATGAAAACTCTGATGTAAAGCAGGAAAATGACTGCTGAGACCGCCAAGCCTACACCTGAATCATCTCAAGCTGAGTGGCGAGCCCTCTTTAGCATGCCTCAGAAGCTGGTGACGAGCTACACACGACCAGGAGGCAAACTGGCTGCAAGCAGGCTTGTCTGCATGTTATGTATAATGATAACCAGCCATCCTCTGGGAGAAGGGGCCATGATTTCCTCTCTGGCAGCATCTGAGCTCCCCTCGGATACCCAGACTATTAAACCAAGAACAGAAGGGTACATTTTAGGTAAGGATTTCTAACTGGCAAGTAAAGACAACTTCTATTTAATGGGCAATGAGCAGCTCTGATGTTTAAAGAAAGAAATAACTTAATTTTTAAAGAATAAATGTCATATTTTTAACTCAAAAAGTTATTAATAAATTAATAATAAAACTTTTTTTCATAAAATGTTGGCTTATCTTCTTTCCATTATATAAAAATATGTGTCAATGTAAAGACAAATTTAGGTACTATGTGATTTAGCCCATATGATAAATAGTAAATTACAATTAAGAATAAAGTAAGAAAGTAGACTTTGAATCCATACTCAACAAATGCAACCGACTACAGTATCATTGCTATCATTTTCCAGTGCTAATTACATCAATCTGTAGTGATAATGGTATCTTACCTTTGAGAACAGTTTAAAGTGTAAACATACATTTTAAAATTTTGGTCTTCACAAAGACACAGTGAAGCTGCCATTAGGATTGTTATTTTACAAATGAAACTGAGCTTCCAAGAAGTTAAGTAACTAACCTAAGGTCACACAGCTAGTGCAGAGCAGACAGGATGAAAATCCGTGTCTGCCAGCTCCAAGTCTCACGTGCTCTTTCTGTACCACAGTTACTTCTGATATGAACATTGTACATCAAAACCTACTGCCATTTCACATATTTGGTCACTTATAATTAGAATGCCATTGCTATGTATGACTTGACCTATATCACATTAAAATGCTCATTATCATATAATACACACACATAAACTCCTCCTTCAGATACATTTATGCAGACTTTACCGACACATTTAACATTTTTCCTATGCTAACTAGTGGTTTGAGAATATCGTAGGTCTAGAACAGAAGCCAGACACTGACTTTGTAGACGTACGATCATCTAGAAAAATTATTTCAATTATATCATCTAAAAAATTATTTCATGTATATTGATGGTAACATAATAGTTTTAGTTATCTGTGTGTTAGGCCCTATGCCACAAACTTTAGACATTTTCTTATTTAATTCTCACAAAGCTGTGCTGAGTTAGAGAGTAAGATTATCCCCATCTTACAGAAGAGGAAAATAATTTTCAGAAGGTTAAGTCAGTTACTTGTTCAATATCACGTGGTGAGGTGGTAGCAGATTTGGGATTCCATCCTTGAATAGTTTGATTTTAAAGCCCATCATTTAATGATGTTGCCATCTCACTCCAAAGAGCTGATAAATGTACTCTCTAAAAAGCATTTTGAGAGTGCCTTATCTCAGAAATGCTAGCATTTACTGCCTTTACTTCATGGAAATGTCAAATGATCAAAGATTTGGTAGCAGATGTGAGCATTTACATCCATTCCAGGAAATTCTAATATCATGACATCATAATAAACTGGCCCCAAGTGTCATCTACATGCAACCAAGAGATGTTAGGGAAGAGTGTGAAGGTAGCTATGAAGAAGCTGTTGCTCTTGTAGACAAACTGATTCAGAATACAGATAGAATAAATGTGATGTCCATCAGAAAGATTCATCCTATCATTATATCCTGCAGACATTCAGAACTCTACAGCTGAAGTCTTGAAAATAACACAGAAGGGACCCAAAGGAACACTGAGTCTCAGACAGCCTCTCTCTTGATTCCTCCATTGCCTTGGCTTCTTGGTTCTCATTTCCTTCCTCTCTTGTTTATTATTTTTTATTTACATTTTTTTCTTCTGACAAACAATTTAAAGAATTTCTTACATATAGTGTAAGAAAATTTAAAAAACTATTAATGCAAGTGTATTTGCTTGCCTTTCCCAGACTATGAATTCTGGCATAGCCCATTTGACACTCCTTCTCACAAACCAGCATTACCCCTATTGGGTTCTGTTTGCACACAAGAGTTACAATTTTTCAGAGGAATGGGTTGTACGAAGTAGAGATGAGACTTCTGAAAGAGCCAAGATTTATTGACCTGAGAGAGAAAAGAAGGCAGGAAAGAGAGAGAAGGGAGAGGAGTGACATCCACACGTAAGTGGAATACAGGAAGGACCTTTTGGGTTTAGGGAGTGACATAAAGATATGGGCTTCTGAATATCCTGTGATAGACAAATTGAAAAATTAGAGAAATAGAAGGAAAGAGGATTTTAAGAAATAATAGTGCTGTGAGTTAAGATGATCTCTTTTACTGTTCTTTAAAAGTGATTAAGTAGAAATTAAAATTACTTTTAATTTAGATTGCTGAATTTTTTCTTTTGATATGTCATCATACAAAGACTGAGCCTTGGGGAACTCCGAGATTTATTTGGGTCACATAATGGTTTCAGCAGTAGACAGAAATGTGTCTTCATTTATTAAAGTGACCAAAGAAGAAATTATTTTTTGGTATGTCACTGTGAAATCTGCCAAGGTATTTGCATATCAGCTGGATTATCCCTTGATTTAAAAGCCCACTGCTATAAACAATGGGTTGACTTTTAAAAGAGGTAAACTATATACAGAGAGGAACTAAATGGAAACAACTGTAAGAACTATTTCCCCCCAAACATTCTGTCAGCTAAACATTACAAAGCAAATAAATCATTGTTAGAAATGACTTCTCATAGAGTATGGGTTTACCTTTGTTTACATTTATTAAGCTGAAAAAAATTTATTATTTAGTGAAACACTAAGAATATATTATTTTACAAACATGATACATCTCCCCCATTGTTAATATGTATCACACAAATAAAAATTTTTGGAATTGTTTTCTGATACAGCAGTTCCTCCTTATATGTGGGGAATATGTTCCAAGACCCCCAGTGGATGCCTGAAACTTCAGAGAGTACTGAATCCTATATTCACTGCTTTTTCCTATACAGTCATGGGCAGGTAGCGTATACAGCATGGATACTCTCAATGAAGGGATGATTCATGTCCCAGATGGCAGGGAGTGGGATAGCACGAGATTTCATTGTGCCTCTCAGAATGGTGCATAATTAAAAACTTAAGAATTTTTATTTCTGAAATTTTTCCATTTAATATTACAGACTGTGGTTGACCGCCAGCAACAAACTGTGGAAAGTAAAACCTCAGATGAGGGAAGACTACTCTGTATTACCTACTTGCATTTTTCTATGTGATGCTACTGGTGAGACTAGAGATATAGGTCAATCACATCTACAAGCTAACGCTAATGTTAGAAACGGTCTAAACTGTTATAAAGATGCTAATGTATGTAAACAGAGATGGCTATTGTTTTGTATATGGAATAATTAAATAATAGATATGAATCTTGCACTTTAAAAGCAAATGAAATAGAATGTGTTGAATTTTGTTTTCATAGTATAATTTTTAAGTTACATTACTGCGAAGTAATAGAAAGCAAATAATTATCTGCATGTTTTAAAGATTGAATAAAGTTGGTGTTCCTAGAATCAGTAAGTGGATTGAAGTATTTAGGGAGAAAGAGAATTTATACATAAAAATGAAGGGCTTAGAAAGGCCCTTCCTTTTCCTTAAAATAACCTTATGGTTGGCATACTTCTGGTCCAATTTTATACAGCGCCTTAGATGTGATTCTTAGTAAAATATTTTTCTCTTTCAAATCTTAGGACTTTATAAGATACCTCCTAAAATTTGGAATTTACCCTACTTGGAACATTTACAGGTCTAAATTGATGATGGCCAAAGGGAATTACGATTTTTTTCCCCAGCACATGGCATATGCGGGCAGCATTTTCCTCATTAAATGTCAGGGTCTCCATGACCTCTTCCACAGATTTATTAGTGTAACTATTTTTTCTCCTCACCAAATACCCTTTCCTTACTGGTTGGTTTTTCAGCCCTAAATAAATCTACTATTTGTTTTTAGTTTAGCTGTATGCTGTCATTTAGTAAAGAACCCTTTATCAGCAAGGAAATGAATCACCAAAGTTTTATTCATATGCTTGTAGCACATTTTTCTATTACATGTATTAATACTTTACTAATAAATTAAAGCCTTTCAATTAAGATATATTAGCAAATTTCAAAACTCCTTCTATTTCAGATCAATAGAACTATTCATCAGGAATATTTACTTGTGTTTACACAAGTTGCTTTGAAAAAAATATGTAAAAAATCTTTATAGATGAATAACATTATTGGAAGAAAGAAAATGGTGAGAGGTAGAAGTTGAATCCAGAGGCAAGATACTGAAAATTTGAAAATATTCCAATTCATCAATTTGAAATACAAGTGAGAGAATAAAATGGTGTATTGAATTAGTGACAATGATTAAAGATAGACTGAATATGAAAACAGAAGGAAAATGTTAACTCTAACATGACGAAGCTGTTTCTGAGCCTTCTTACCCCTCTTCACAGCTATACTATGAGAGGAACATCACTAGTGCTTTAAAACAGGTGAAGACAATGTTGGTAACACTGTGCAAGGTGGGAAAGTAGAATACAAGAGGATCGCAAAAGAAAACTTTAAAAAATATATGTTGAATATTTACTTTGTGATTATATAACTGATTAGATCTCCCATCAATCAGGGAATCAATCCTTACCTATTTATTTCTATTTTATCATTTTAAATACACACGCACACACACACACACATACATATATATAACAATATATTCACTAAATAAGGAGTGCTCTGTCCTGCTATAGATTTCTAATAGAGATTCTGTAAGCTAGAAAGAGTGCCATCACAGAAGACCCTGCAGATAGGAAGATATGTGGAAATTTGCAAGCAGATAATAGATCACTTATTTAACACGGTTACTTTCAGCAGGTCTAGAAATGAAAAATTAAAAGGAGATTCAATTGAAAATTTGAAGAATGTCCTTTTATCTCAAAGGAAGCAGAAAAAGTGGCTAAGATTTAGTGGACACTTAAGTAGAGTTAGAAGATATTACCTTCAAATCTGAAGTCAAAGCAAAGCTCTCTTCAAATGCTATGCTTGGTTTCTGCAAGTCTACAGTTCTGGGTGAGCCATGTTCAAGAAGGTAACAATATTATTCCATAAATATTCTGTCAAAATGTAGTCTCTGAAGAAAGCCCCAGGCTTTTCCCAACTGCAAAGGCTACTTGATGATAGCAGTGAACCTGAGGGCTGGAATATGGCCATGCCTAGTTTCCCAAAGCCTCTATTCTGGCTGGAGAATTAAATGACAAAAATTAACTAAACCTAATTCCAATCCAGGTACATGTCTAGGGGATAGGGGTAGAGTTCCTAGTGAAAATATCTGCATAGAGTGGTCTCATTCCAGCCCAAATGCCAGGATTTCGCAGTTTACAAAAATGCACAGTTTGCATGTCTGTTTATTTTAGAAATACGTGGTATGAAATCATCTATTCTATGTTCCTCTTGCCTTTGCAGATACTCCTGCTTAAGCTCTTTTGTACCTCCCTCCTTCATCCAGTTTGGCTCTAGGCCTTTTTCTTTCAACACTATTAACTCTCTCTAGGAAATCTCATCCACTCCACAGCTTCAATTTGCTGAAAACATACAAATTTATAGAACGTATTATGTTCTCCAGAGAAACAGAAGCAATAAGATAGATGCAAAACCTCTTCTAATCACCCTATGTAGCCATTTCTTAGGCCTGACGGAACAAACTGAGACAAAATAAATGTCATAAAATAACAGAAATGCATTCATTCATAGTTTCTCATATTCTCTCATACATTGTTACTTATTACAAGGTACTGGCTGCTCTGATTATGAAGGCTGAGAAATCCCACTGTCTGCTGTCTGTAAACTGGATACCAGGAGAGCTGGTGGTGTAGTTTGAAGGCCTGCCAACCGGAGAGCCAGTGACGCAGATTCAGACTGGGTCTGAAGACCTGAGAACCATCCGTGCTAACAGTGGAAGATCAGTGTCTCTGCTCCAACAGTCTGGACAAGTAAATTTGCCCTTCCTTTGCCTTTTTGTTCTACTGAAGCCCTCAATGGATTAAATGGTGCCATCCACATAGGGCAAGGCCGCCTGCTTTACTCAACCCACCGATTCAAATGGTAATCTCCAGAAACACCCTCGCAGACACACCCAGAAACGTTTACCCAGCTCTCTATGTGGGTATCCCATGACCCAGCCAAGTTGACACATAAAATTAACTTTCACATATAATATCTCCAATCTAGACTTCCTTTTAAGCTCCAGACCCTCCTATTTAACTGTCTACTTGAACTCTCCTTGATACCTTTAAAACTCCTCCATTTCTACATAGCCCAAACTGAACTCCCCATTTCCCTGCAAGCCTTTCACATTCCCTACCCCTGTTAACAACACCAGCCTCCATCCAGTTTCACAGCCAGGAACTCAGGGCCCATCTTCACACCTCTGTTTCCCTCACCTCCTATACTTAACCTGTTACCAAGTCATTTATAACTTTTGAATCTGTCTTGTTCCCTCCACCACCACTACAACAGCTCAAATCGAGAGATTTAGATTAGTGAAAAAATAATAAAAATGAATAATTATCAAAGGTGGACCTTCTTTTAAAGCTTTACATAAATTATCTCTTATAATCGCCCTATATATTACTTCTCTAGGGCTGACATAAAAATTACTACAAGCTAAATGACCTAAAATAATAGAAATGTATTTTCTCCTAGTTTTGAAGCTAGAAGTCTGAAATCAAGGTGTCAGCAGGGCTGTGATCTTTCTGAAAGCTCTAGGAGAGGAAACTTCCTTGCCTCTTCTATCTCCTCATGCTTCCAGGGATTCCTTGACTTGTGACTGTATCACTGCCCTGTCTGCCCTTGTCTTCATCTGGTCTTTTCCTTGGCATGTGTGGCTTCTTGTCTTCTGTTTTGAATCTTCCACCATTTTCTTATAAGGATGTTTGTCTTCATATTTAGAGTCTACCTAGATAATCCAGGATGATCATCTCAGGGTCTTTAGCTTAGTTACATCTGCATTCACAGCTTCCAGGGATTAGGAAGTAGGTTTTTTTTTTAGGGGGGCAACATTTAACCCATTACCCTTTACAAAGTAAGAATAGCTATTAGTCCCACTGGATAGATGGGGCAAGTGAGACTTAAAGAGTGTAAGGGACTTGACCAATGTCACACAGTTAATAGGTTGTAGGGACTTGAGATTCACATATACTTTCAGAGGAACAATTTCAATATTCTTCTGAAAGGAGTAACAGTTTCAAGTAAAGTAATTCATCCCTTGGATGTCAAATATTCCTTCCTCAATCTATTCATTACTCTATTATTCTATACCACTAGGTGTAGGATACACCAGCATTTCCACCTACGGGAATCTACTCTATGGATAAATTTGTCACATCTGATGAAACTGTTCACTGCCACATCCTTTACAATAAAAGTTATTAGAAATATCCTTAATGCCCAGCAGTAGACGATGGTTGAATCCATTATGGCACAGCCACGCAATGGGATATCATGTAGCCCTCTTAAGATGAGGCTTGTCAAAATTAACACAGAAACAGAAAATCAAATACTTCATGTTCTCACTTATAAGTGGGAGCTAAGCCTTGGGTACTGATGGACATAAAGATGGGAACAAGAGATGACGAGAGGGAGGAGGGCAATGGTACTATGCTCACTACCCGGGTGACAGGATCAATCGTACCCCAAACCTCAGCATCACAAAGTATACTCAGATAACAAGCCTGCACATGTATCCCTGAATCTAAAAGTTTACATTATAAATAAATAAATAAATAATAGAATGAAACTTGTTTACAGTTAATAATGGTGTATTATATACTTGAAATTTACTGAGACTAGATCTTACGTGTCCTCACACACATACAAAAGAGGTTAATATGGGAGGTGATGGACAGGCCAATTAGTTTGACTGGGGAAATAATTTCCCAATATATACATACATCGGAACATCAAATCTTACATCTTATATATATGCAATGTTTATCTGTCAATTATACCTCAATAAAGCTGGAAAAATTAAAAAATAAAATTAGCCATGCCTATATGCACTAGTATGGGAGAAATTAACTCAAGGTGCAGAACAGTGCATATAAAATGCAACAAGTTTCTAAATAACACAAAGGAAACATATATATGCACTTTATATGTATTTGAATATATAGAATATTCACTGTGTTTGTCTTTGAGGAAAGAACTGTGAGACTGAGTACAGGGAAGGAAAGATTTAGTTTTCATTGTGAATTTTATTGTATGGTTTGAATTTATTTTGTGCTTGCATTACTTGAGAGAGAAAGAATATCCATGTGCTAGTTTTTAACTGAATGTTCCAACTTGACCTCCAGCTGAATTTCATCTTTCACCTAAGTCCCTGCTTCCCAACTCACGGAGTATGTCCATGTTGAGAGTGTATACATGTGTGCACGTGCATATATCTAGTGTTCTATCATTCTGGCTTCTCATGTTTTCTACATGTGTAAATCCTGCCTCTCAAAAATTTTTTGGTGCAGCCTCCCTGGTGTCCACTGTTGGAACCAACCACTCTTCCTCTACACTTAAAAAGCCCCTGTTCAACCTGCTTTGAATGATGGTTGGTTACGCTTGCAAGTTGGTTGCCCTCATTAAATTGACTCCTAAAGGGAATTGTGCATCTGGCTGGTCTCTGTGCTCCCCAAGGTATCAGAAATAAAGTATTGCTGAATTCTTATCATTAACTGAAAAATATTACGCATGAGTCATCTAGGAAAACTGAAGTTTTCTATGATGCTCAATTGTAAGAGGGTGAGAGGAAAATATCTAGCCCAAATATAGGAATTCTTAGCAAAAAAAATCTAAAGGAACAAAGAAGATCCTCAAAGCTAAAAATTAATCCAATACTGTGTGTCAAATTGGATTATTACAAGAGATGTAGGTGAAATACTTTAAATCCATAGTAGAGGTAAGAGAAGAATTAAAAATGACTTCAGTTACAATTCAGAAAAAATAGCTCTTAACACTTTTATTTGTTTGTTTGTTTTTAGCCAAACAAAACCTAGTTGCAAAATAGGCAAACAGTGATTTGATCATAAAGCAGGCTACTTTTCAGACTGGGACTAACACCCACCTCCACCTCTGTTGCCTCCTTCTACACGCACTAAACATTATCAATGCAGCCCTCTCTGTTGCTTAATAACCACATTTTTGTGTGTGCAAAATTTCCCAAATCAAATTAGAAAATGACTGTAATTTCTTTTTTGTTATTTACTTTTTACCATCATTTAAACCTATTTCCCTCTTGTCCTTGTTGTTAAGGAGTGCAGAGGGCCATATTACTCCATTTATTTAACTTTCACATACCCCAAAGCACTTCATAGTAATTGATTATATACCACTGAACCTTCTATAAACAGTAAAAACAATTTTTAAAATGCTTCTAGCATATTGCTATTCTGCTCTAATCTCAGCAAATATGCACACCTATGTCAGGCCTAACTCATTTCTGTTGGCCTTGTAATAGCATATGGGAAAATATACTGAAATAAAAATTAAAAATGGCAACAATTAAAAGTTTAACTTACTGTTAATGCTATGTCATATTCTTCAGCAGCTAAGTGTGCTAAGCCCAAGTAGTAACAGGCTTCCCCTTCCATCTTTTTGTCACTTCCTGAAGTGAAAATGTAAAAAAAATTACCAGGCATTAAAGAAATTGACTTATTACAACAAATAGAATCCTTGCTTTTCAAGACAGTAGAAAATTATTATTTTTGAAAGTATGCAGTTTTATCAATAATCTCCAAAACCTAACTGTATACTGAAAAAAAAAAAAAAAGGCTGATGTAGGCACAATTTACCTGGATCACAGATATTAGAGTAAGATGCATCAGCAGGATAATTATGAGAGGTTTCCCTTTATAAACACAGCCGAATATTATCATTTTGACATTCACATATAATTTTATACTAGTCCATCATGTAAAAGCCCACAGTCATCTGGCATAGCTGCTACTACATACATAAAACAACTGATAGTGGGTAACAACCTTAAATTGTGCACAAACATTCATACTCAATCACATGGACTGGCATTCAGCTAAGTTTCTAACTGCAGGTAATTCACAAATTAATGAATTTTTCTTTTGATTATGTTCTGTTTAAGAGCTATTGATTAAAGTGTAGGTGAGAGCAACTGACAGAGCTTAGTTTCCTGGTACAAAATTCCATGTGTGTTTTGAAATCCAAACACTTTACTAATCACTGGTAATCCTTTTCATCATTTTTTTGCAAGAAAGTTAGTCTTTCTAATTCCTGTGATATCTTACTAATTTTATTTCAGAATTAACCACTTTTTTCCGAAAGAAAAATGTGTAAAGTTATAATGTGGTTCAACATGACATACCTCATACCACTGGGCAAATACATATCTTGTTTATATTTAGTATATTAAATGTAACATTGGCTTCTAATGCGACTAACTCCTGGCTAATGCAAATGCTGAGTGATCTAACCTTTGTTTTTGGTCTTTGGAAAGTAAGCGATATGATTTTGATGTTTGTCCTCTCCAAATCTCATAGAAATGTGATCCCCAATGTTGGAGGTGGTACCTGTGGAAGGTTTCTGTCATGGGGGCAGATCCTGCATGAATGTCTTGGTGCCATTCGAATAGTAACGAGTGAGCTCTTGCTCTATGAGTTCACATGAGAGCTGATTGTTTTAAAGAGCCTGGCATCTCTCTTTCTCCTTATCTCACCATATGACATGCCTGCTCCCCTTTGCCTTCTGTCGTGATTGGAAGCTTCCTGAAACCCTCACCAGGAGGAGATGCTGGCACTATGCTTCTTGTACAGTCTGTGGAGCTTTAAGTAAAAATTAACCTCTTTTCTTCATAAATTACCCACTCTCAGATATTACTTGGTAGCCATGCAAAATAGACTAATACAGTTAGTCTCCTTAGATTTCTGAGCTCCACATTCCAACCGTGAAGGATGTTAGCAGGAACAATATTTCATGCTGCATTCACTCTCACCACTCACCAAATAACCACTGATGAAACAGCTGCTCTTTGAAGAGTTCGAGAAAATAGGATGGCAAATGCCAGTGACAGTACTTTTTTCTTCTCTAGCTAGTTTGCTGATTGCAGAGAACCACAGCTTCAAGATTTCACTTTAGCTGAGTTGATGATGCCAGTGATCCAGGAGGGGGAATTTTAACTCCTATAATTCGGCTGTGCCCTAACTTTTTCTCTGCTATAGGTTTATGGGTTCTGGGGATAAAGGTGGGACCAGTGAAGAGAAAGACAGAATAGAAGAAAGAGGCTATGACAGGAAGCTACTCATTAGAGAGTTAAAAGCTGGCTGTATGTGGTACATATTTTCTGTGTCAAGTGGTGGAACTGTGTTAAAGCACTGGAAACTGGCTGGGCTGACAGAGCACCATCATCTGACTCTCATTTCATGTGAGTGGAAGCTCGACAAAGGGGAGAAAAGAAAGAAAACATCTATTGCTACTGATAGAGGGATTTGGAGGCTAACTGAAACAGTTTGGAAATACCAAATATTAGTTTTTAAATAGTATTGAAACATGAGAACTTTTCTTGTTCACGAATACAGACAAAGTTAAGATAAAGTGAAAGCAATAACATAACAGAGAAAAATGTCAGTAAGAATAGAATTAACGACCACCAAAAAGAAAAGGTTAGATGTAAAATCTTGGCACTACTAAAATCGAATGACATGTTAAAACTTATATTTTAGAGAATAGAGACATAAAGAGAGAGAAAATAAATAATAAAGAATAACTATGTGGTAAGGTGTACGCCAACAAGTGTTCTGGGGGAAAGTAGAGCAGGGTGAGGGGAATCGAGAGTGCCAAGTAGGGGTCCAGAGGACAAAGCAGGTTTCAATATTAACTATGGTTGTCAGAGTAGACACCATTGAAAAGGTGGTATTCACAATAATGTGAAATTTAAAATACATCATAGAAATAAATTTGGGAAACTTGCATCCATGTGGAAATTAAAAACACTTCTAAATAAACAATAGGTCAAAGAAGAACACAAAGTAAGCCAGAAAATACTCTTGAGATGGATGAAAATGAAAACACAACACACCAAAATTTATGGGACACAACTAAAGATGTGCATAGAGGGACATTTATAGCTATAAATGTCTATATTTAAAAATAAGAAAGGTCTTTCCACCTTATAAAAGGAAAAAAAGAGGATACGAATACCCTCAAATCAAACAGGGAAGTAAAAAGGAAAGACTAGAGCAGAAATGAATAAAATAGAAAAATCATAGTGAAAATCAACAAAACAAAAAATGATTATTTGAAAAAGTCAACAAAATTAACAAATGTTTAATTTGACCAAAGATGAAAAAGAAGAATTCCTTAAATTATTAAAATCAAGAATGAAAATAGGGAAATAACTACAGACCTTACAGAAATAAAAAGGATTATAAGAGAATTTTGTGGACAATTATATACTAGTGGGTTAAATAAACTAGATGAAACAGATAAATTCATAGAAAGACACAAACTACTGAAATTGACTCAAGAAGAAATCAAAACTCTGAACAAATTCGTAACAAGTAAAGTAACGGAATTATTAATTTCAAAAATTCCCATGTAGAAAAGGCCAGCCAGGCTCAGAGGACCTCACTGGTGAATTTTTTAAAACCATTTTAAGAATTAACACCAATCTTTGACAAACATTTTAAAAAATTAAGAGAAAACACTTCCCAAATTTTTCTATAAGGCCAGTATTATTTTGACATCAAACTAGATAAAGACATTACAAGAAAAGAAAAGTATAAAATAATGTCCCCTGTGAACATAGACAGAAAAATTCCTAAGAAAATTACTCACAAAGAAAAATCAGTAGCATATAAGAATTATATACCATGATCAAGTGGAATTTAGCCCAGTGATGCAAGTATGTTTCAACATATGCTAATCGATCCATATAACATACCATATTAATATGATAAAAGACAAAAACACATGACCATCTCAATAGATGTATGAAAAAAGCATCTGGCAACATCCAACCCCCTTTCATATTAAAAACCCTCAACAAACTTGGAATAGAAGGGAACTTTCTCAACATAGTAAAGGGAATCTACAAAAAACTCTCAGTATACATCATATTTCTGCTTAAAACTGTTGTGCTAGAGGTTCTAGTCACATAAATTAGGCAAGAGAAAGATAAGACACAGATAGAAAGGAAGCAGCAAAACTATATTTGCAGATAACATAATCTTGTGTATACAGAATCCTGAAGCATCCATAACAAACTATCAAAGCTAATAAATGAATTTAACAAGGCTGCAAACTATAAAATCAATATAGAAGTCAGGTTTATTTTTACTTATAGGTAATGAACAATTTGAAAATGAAATTAAGAAACAACTCCATTTACAACAGCATCAAAAGAATAAAATATTAAAAATAAATTTAACGAAAGAAGACAGGACATGTACACTGACAACTATAAAACGTCACTGAAAGAAATTAAAGAATATTTAAATAAATGGACAGATATCCCATTGAATACGGATTGAAAAACGTAGTGTTAAGATGGCAATATTCCCCAAATTGATTGACAGATTCAGTGCAATTCCTACCAAAATACCAGCTCCCCTTTTTGTAGAAATTGACAGGCTGATCCTAAAATGCAGGTGGAAATGCAAGCGATGAGAACAGCCAAAGAAAACTTGAAAAAGAACAACATTACAAGACATATTTCCCCATTTCAAAACTTACTACAAAACTAGAGTAATAAAATCTATGTATTACTGTAGTTGTAGGTTAGACAAGAAAGATCAAGACAATAGCATTGAGAATCCAGAAAACAACTTTCATATATATGGTCAAATGATTTTCTATAGGGTGTCATGACAGTTTATTGAGAAAAGAATAATGTTTTCAACAAGTAGTACTACTACAAGTGGGTATCCACTTTCAAAATAGGAAGTTGTACCCTCCTCACACCACATATGCATGCATGTGAGTGCACACACACACACTTCGAAATAGATCATGAGCTTAAATGTAGTTAAAACTATAAAACAAAGCATAGAAGTAAATCACTGTGACCTTGGATTGGTAAAGCCTTCTTAGTTATGACACCAAAAGCAAGAATGGCAAAAGAAAAACTAGACAAATTGAACTTTATCAACATTAAAAACTTGTGCTTCAATGAATACCATCAGAAAGGGAAAATAAAACCCACAGGAAAAAATATTTTCAAATCATATGTCTGATGAAAGACTTGTATATAAAATATATACAGAATTTTAAAAACTCAATAATAAAAAAAAAACAATTAAAACTGGGCAAAGAATCTGAATAAAAATTTCTGCAGAGAAGATATACAAATGGCCAAGAAGCACATGAAAAAATGCTCAATGTTACTGGCCAACAGGGAAACGCAAATCAAAGCTATAGTGAGATACCACATTACACCGACTAGGATGAGTATAATGAAGAAGATGAAAGTAACAAGTGCTGGTGAGGAAGTGACTAAACTGAAACCCTCACATATTACTAGTGGAAATGTCAAATGGTGAAGCCACTTTGGAAAACTGACAGTTCCTCAATAAATTGAACACAGTATCATATAACCCAGCAATGCCACTCATAAGCATATAATTAAGACCTTTGAAAAGTCGTACACAAATGTTCATTCTAGCATTATTCATAATGGGCAAAAGGTGGAAACAATTCATATGTCCATCAACTGATGAATGAATAAAGAAAATGTGGTACAACCATGCAATGGAATGTGATTTGGCCCTATATGGTAGATGAACCTTGAAAACACATTAAGTAAAAGATGTTGGCTGATGCTGCACTTGTGCCTTACACCAATGTACCCTAGCAAAAGAGTTGGTCAACAGTGGGTGTTGTACCCCTTAAGTACTATGTTAACCAACTTTTTGGTAAGAGAGAGACGCTTTTTGAAAGAAGACCACTTTACAGTCTCTGGCTGTTGGAAGAGACCCAGGAACTTTCTTTCTTTGTGAACTACCTTAAAACTTAGCAAATGTGAACCTAAAATAAAATATCTCTTCCTAATCAATGCATTCCTTTTCATTGAAATTCCATGTAACTTTCCATGTGACTAAAGTTTGCTGCTGAAATTGATCTAAGAGCTAACTTGTGTTTGCCCCTTTGGGGGAAGATACTGGACAACCATTTATTCAAAAGCAGTTCATTTAATGAGATAACATATTTCAGGGGGTGATTTTCTGTGAGTCAGTTGACTAATATTATTAAAAGAAGTTACAGAGAGACTAAGATGTTTGTTTTTACTCTTTAGTAAATTAAAATCACACCCAGAAAATCAGTCCAGCTCACTCTAAATAAGCCATCTATTATTTAATAAACCAGTCAATTAAATATATCCATGAGGTAATAAACTTTAGTTCAGGGGCATAACTTCTATCTTTTTCTCCTTCATGAAAAGGCTACTCTATTAATTAATTACTATATGGTAACAAAATATCCTTGCATTTCACAAATTAAAAGCTTATAAGAATATGCTCCAATTTTTTTCTTTATCTTTTATACATACACAATGATATAGACAAAGATATGAGCAGCTCTCACAGAACCATTTTTACGGCTTTAAGTGTGCGTATGCATCACCTGGGGACCTTGCTAACCTGAAGATCCTGCCACAGTAGGTCTGGGGTGGGACCTGAGACCTTGGCTGTTATAACACGCTTCTTGGTCATGCTGATGCTGCTGGTCCAAAGGCCACATTTTGAGAGGCAAGGGTCTAAAATACATTTCTGTCCTATTTTCCTATTACTAATAACTAAATATGTATCATATTTTCTCTATTACCCGGCAATGGGGAATTTACAAACAATGAAAGGTCTCTAAGACTGCAAGGAATATACAACCACATACACACATGCACATGCACACACACACACTTAACTTTTGCAGATAATCTTACCTTCTCACTTTAGATTCCCTGTTTTACAACACTACCCCCTGTGGATTGTAATTTTGGAGATAAAGCTTTCAAGAAACTAATGGATTTCTTGTTGTCAGCACTAAGGCACCTCCGTTTTACAGTGAAATTTGAAAGTAAATTGATGGCATTTGTCTTTGCATTTCATAGGAAATAATCACCCTAACACTTGAGGATTTTTACTTCACTCTTGGGAGAACCAGTGTCTACCCATTAAAGAAAGCAATGTGAGAGAGTTCTTTTCCACCCACCTTCTTTGGCTATTTCAGAAGCTTTTATTAGAATTTTGATGGCCTGTTTGTATTCTTTATTTTCCAACATTTTGTCTGAGAGTAGTCTGTAAGTCCTCAGGAGACTCTCACAGGCCAACAAGTTGAGAACGCAGCCCATCTCATCCTTCCATATCCGTCCCTGAGTCAATTGATGGAATGCTTCATAATGCTCAGCCGCTTCCAGAAGCTGACCTAAAGAATCAAAGCCATTCATAAATATAAACCACAGGTCAGAATGTGTTTTCAGAAATGTTGCATACATTTTAGCTTTACTATTAAGTGGAGAAACACTGTGGAGAAGGATTTCTAAGGCTGAAGATGAATTAAACTGGGAAAGGAGCTAGCTCTAATTGGACCTCAGTTTCAGCGTGAATTCTGGCTAGTAGAAATGTACTGGGATTACATATGTCTAGAGAGTGCATAAAGGGCCAGCAATAATTATTAATAGCAATCATATTTGCTAATATTTATTTAACATTGTGCATGTCATGCACTCTGTGTGCTTTATATGCATTTCTCATTTAATGCTCAGAACAATCCAAAGGAGTGGGACTGTTCTGATTTCATATTACAGAATAGAAAGCCAAAGCTTGGTAAGATTAAGAATTTTGTGCAAGATGGCAAGTCTAGAGCTGTAATATCCAGGAAATATGACTTCAGAGCTGATACTCTCAACCAATATCCTCTACTGGTTTCCCAATAGATGGCAATTTCATCATTTTTTTTTTCTTTTTGAGACAGGGTCTCACTCTGTCATTCAGGCTGGAGAGCAGTGGTGTAATCACAGCTTACTGAAGCCTTGAACTCCTCCTGAGCTCAAGGGTTCCTCCCACCTCAACCTCCCAATTTCATCATTCTTAAGAATGTATCTGTTACAAAATTCAAATTCAAATATTATGTAAGGCTCCTTAAACAGCTTCTCAAAGTTTGACTGAACTTTCCAACAAAATTTTTGTATATGCTGTTTAGGTTTAGATAATTAGAATGTAACTAACTGCCTTTCTGGATTTTATCCTGTAATAAAATCCAAAATATATCTTCTCCAAGCTAAAACTCTAAATTAGCTTTAAGTAATTTCTTTCCTTAAACTATGAGCAAACATATTTCAAAAAGAGTAGTTTGCAGCTCCATACAGCGGATTGTATTTTACTTGTTAATTGCCTCATGGGAATGCTCACAATATCGTGAGATGTAAATACTCTTTTATGGCATTGGAGTTACATAATTGGAGTTGATGGGAAGAACACTTATATCTAGGCACTCCAACCACAGTGGCTAAGAGTGAGTGTGGGCTCCAAGCAGACACGCTGTTCCTATCCCAGCTTTCCCAGTTTTTGTCTGGCCTCAGGCTAATTACTGCCCTCTCTGTGCCTTACCTTATTCTTCTGCAAGATAGGATTACTGTGTAACTATTCGAGCTACTATTGTGAGAAATGAATTCATGCATGTTCAATTATATGTTACAGAGTAGGTGCTCAGTAAACACAGCTAATGTGATCAGTTGGTACAGTAATAATAACTTCAGAAACTACAAGAGGCAAATTGAAATACAGCCACCAATTTATTATATTTATTAAGTATAACTTACTCTTCCCACACAAAAAACAAAAATTAGTTGAGTCCCTCTAACAATAGTATCATGATGTATTAAGTCAACCTATGCAGGTTACATTAAACTCAGTATCTTTCCACAAATGAATTTCTTTGAATAGTGTGGGTTGGAGCTGCTTCCATGACTATTGCATATCATCTCTTCCTATTAGTTGCATTGAATTTGAAACCAAAATTAGTATTAAAGAATGCACACAGAAATATTCTCAAAGAAAAACAAGCAGTGGTGGTGGATAATCAGTAAACAGACTGTAAAAAAAAATCAGTAGACGTGGACAGTCTAAGTCCTTGCTGAGCCATACAGGTGAGCATGTCAGTGAAGATACATACAGAAAGGGCAATGTGTACTGCAGACTTGTTCATAAATTTATATTATGAAACTTTCACAAGATAGGAGACCGCAGTCCATAAGTTTGATATTATAGAATCCTATCTCTTTATATGAACAAATGTTTATGATAAGTAAATATATTAGGAAACATAAAAAATATTAGAAAGCATTATCAGTGTTATATCTCGGAGGTAGAAAGATGGGTAATAGATGGTTTCTTTTCTAATTTTCTTTTTTCTTTTTCTTGATTTTTTTTTCTGTTTGCTTATTAGCATTTCCTAAAGTTTCTATCATCAAAATGTATTTGTTTTGTCATAAGAATATACAATGAAAGTTATTTAAGAAATAATGCTCAATCCCTTTTTCACATTGATACAAATGCTCAAGGTTGAAGTTCACGGCTCTAATCTATCTTTACTTTTAGCTGATATTTTTTTTCTTACCTTCCAGAAAAACAGGCATAGTTTTTCATCTCTCTCATGTAGCACCTCTTGCCAGAAACACCTTGCTCCAAATACCCATGACCCTCATTTTTTAAAACTAGAATGGAGCATTGACATATATGTGTGTTATATTTCCTCTGTTAACTATATTTCTGCCTGTGAAGTATAGCACTGTATCCCTGGAAAGATGTATACAAGAGTTCCTTTTCTTTTTTCATCTAGTGTCCATCTATTCATAAAGTACAGACACATATTTCTTTTTGGCCATGTAAGTAGGGAAAGGGAGATACAGAATACTGTGAGAAAAACAGTTCCAGAATAGATAGGGATCATAAAGGAAATGAAGCTCTGGATAACTCAATTAGAATTAGATGCAAATGAGGTAAAATGATGTAAATAGCAAATGAGAACTGATATCCATCTCCAAAATTTGATCTATATGGGGACAGAAAGGGGAGGGAGGGGAGGGTCAAGTTGGAAAAGCAGAAGTGGAAGAAATCAGGACGAAATGGGAGAAGGGAAACGTGGAGGGAAGGCTGGGGCTAGGTCTTCAGCCAGCCATCCTCTGTGTTACATCACTGAGTCTTCGGTTACTGTTGAGTGTCCTGGATAAGGCTGTCCAAGCAGGAATGAAGTGACGATGGTCCTCAGGACACACTGGTTTCAGCTGGTGACTGCAGAAGGCAACCTTGGGATGGTTAGAAATAACAGTAGTCTTTTTGGTTGGATTTGCTTTCTGCTAGAGCTTTGAGGGCTAGTATCAATGTACTACTTAGCTCATGGTTCTTGGCCAAAGTTCAGCTCTCAGAAGGGTCTATTTGGAGTCTTCCCTAAGGAAGAAGCTGAGATGCTGGGGTAAAAGAGAACAGGGACCTACTTTTTCCTGAAGGCCTACTAGGCGCTAGTCAAAAATGCAAGGCTTTTCTCTCCCTTACACATTAACTTATTGAACATTCCCAAAACTGGCAAAGTATATATGATTATTGTTTTTCCACTAAAGAAAAAACTGAGACTCATAAAGTTTACATGACTCAAATATATGCCCCAGACTTATCCTAAGTGATGAGTAGGATTTAAACCCAAGGTCACCAAAAGCCCACACAACAGGTTCCACCACATCAGATGCTAGTCAACAAATCAGTCAGGAAACTTAGGTAGAGTGAGTTAAATTCTCTGGACATGGATCTCTTGTGTTAAAAATAATGATCAAATTAACATGATTGCTAGTCTCTTCTGGTTCTAATAATTCTCTGACGCTGCTGAGGCCATCACAAGTCATCTCTATGAAAAGCACAGATGTGAGCCCTGATGTGCTTTGAATTGGTCTTTCTGAAGAAGCTGCTGTATAGCTAGCTATGTCTGAATTCCCTGCTCTCTTCTAAGCCATGTGGTGACATCTGTGGGGCATCCTGGAATTCCATGGGTACCCCAGACTCAGTCACCTGTGGCCTCATCTCACTATTCATGGTTTCACTTCCCCTTTCTGCATCACTTCCCCTTTCTGCACCACTTTCCCACAGAGGAGGTCAGTGGGGTCCTGATTAGCACTATTTTAAATGGAGGTTCCTACTACACAGAAGCAGTTTTCCAGTCCTTCTCATAAGTAGGGATTCATTTCTACAGGTATTTGGTGGCAGTAAATAAGCCAGCAAGAAAATAAGCCAGCAAGGATTTGACCCAAATGACCACAAGCACACAAATGATTTTTCTGTAATTTCTAAATGCTGGCCAGAATTTAAAGCACATATTATGATATAGTAGCATATTTGATTTAAAAATATTTAAAGATATGCCTATGCTATGAAGAGAGCATCATAATTTAAATATGCAAGCATTTCCCTTTAAGCATGATTAACAATGATATGATTTCCATCCAATTTCTATTTTCAACTGTGAATTGGATTTTTAAAATTATCTTATTTTCTGAATAAAGACTCTGATATTGAGACTAGACATTTATTAAGACATAATGCATACTGCTTTTAACTGAATATTTTAAATTCAACTTACCTGAGAGAAATGTTATAAAAGACTTCAATACGGTGGTCATTTTGACTAAGCTAAATATAAATATCAATGTAGATAATGAACCTGATTTTCAAACATGGCTCATTGCATCCCTTTATAACATCTACAAAGTATTCATATTTAGTCTACCTTTTGGCACCAAATAAACTTTAACATAGCAGGATCCAGAACTCTGATGTCAATCTTTTAAAAGGACAAGAACAAATGTTTAAGTGTCCAAGGACTGTCCTCTTCTGGAATTATGAAGTGTTGACATTATTTTCCATCAAGGAATAGGGACAGCAAAAAGAGGAATAATTTTACCAAGGTATCATAAAGATAAAAGTTAACAGAAAACAGGACAAAAAAAAAAGAAGTCCTGGGGACCATTCACAGCTATTAAAGTCTTTGTAGGGGAAAGTGAGTTTTATCATGGTGCACCAGAAATCAACCTACAAATCTTCGTCATCACTACGAGTAACCGGATCACAGTGGTATCCACGGTAAGGAAGACATACTAACTGCCGAACTAAATGCCTGGCATGCATGGTGCTATACCAAGCAAAAGTCTAGATAGTCCACCAACATTTCAGGTGAACCAGGGAAGAAAACAGAGCCAAAATGTTTTATTGGAGAGACTGGGGATGGCCCTCCATAAATACCCTTAGTGGTCAATTTATTTCAATAATATGAAGTAAGATCAGAAAACATATCTTAGGAGAATGATGTGGAACTGCATCAAACAGGAGTATCCAGGTATGAATAGACGTGGCCTAAGCCTCAGATTTGTTTTGTTTTAACAATTAAATGACATCTCCATAAACAATGAGAAGTTTGGGATGCATTCATAGTTGTTCACCTAAAGGAAAGAGCACTCAAAATAAAACTACTACAAGGAGTTTTACTTTATCTAAAGCCCACACAAAAAAAAGAAATCCATCTGTTTATTTAAAAATACAAACAAAACCCAAACAATGTTATAAACTGCAAAATGCTTGGTAGGATGTTAAGACAAACACGATGTAGAGAAAATAAGATTTTATATAGTTGGGTATTATCCAAATTGTTGCTTACCCTCTTCCCTGCACAACGTCTCCGAAAGTTTATAGATATTTGTTGTATCACAGCAGATGTCTAGAACAAATATTAAGCAAAGGAGAATGTATATGATCTCTCCCATTTTAGTTTTTTTTTAAAGTAGGAAGATTGACTAGATATTAACACAAATGGGTTTAAATGTGAAGCTGCCATAAAAGCAGGAACATAAATGTAATTCTCCCAGCCGCTATTTTGATGCACATTTTTGATTCCATGAATATTTTATGAAATGGCCCAAACTAAAGCCATATAACATTCCTGCATTACTGATGCTTGCGCCCGTAAGCTACGAACATTAGAGGCATGATTGAGTGCATTAAAATGAACTCATTCAGCAGTGCATTGATTACTCGAAGGGGGAGGGAAACAAAAAAAGAAAAAAAAAAGGAAAAAAATAAGTTGCTCCACTTAAGAAAAGAGCATACAAATCTAAAGTTTGCAACACAATAAGGGCAAAAGCAACTTTCAATAAAATAATATCTCATAAATACAGCATGACTCTGTCCAGATCTGACATTAATTAGACAAGGTGTTAATTATGTCCAAAGATGGCTGCTGGTATTGTTCAGGTAATTTAAAATGTCACAATCACTAAGACGCATAGACTGGTCTGTTTTAGCTCCATGCATCAGCAATTCTGAAAATAGCTAATTATTTCCTTTTCTATCGACTTGTACCTTTGCCAGTAAAAACAAAGCTGCAGAAACAATTGCATGAAAATAATTTGACAGATCCATAAGACCTGTCTCCTCAGCAGCACTGGTTTAAGTCTTAAGCATATTTAGTTCTAAATCGGGCACATTTGCTGAAGACTTTAGGGAAATATTCCACTTTAGTTTAAAACAACAACCTAAAGGAACAATAAAGCTTTATGTATATTATATTACATTTTAATCTGGAGCTACTGGACATCTTTGGTGTAAATTACTATTCTGTACAACATAGAGATAAAATCTGCTAGAAGCAATATTGAATAGTAGCAAAAAGAGAAAAATGTTATTGCGCCTTTGTAAAAACAAAAGACACTGCTTTCCATTTCAGCTTAACTGCATCAACAATTTATATTATCTTTAGGTTTTTACATTCAATTATGATAATTATAACAGCACGACACATGCTGAAATAGTTAAGGGCTTGCCACACTTCCAACGGAAACTATCACTTTCAAGGGTTTATCTCCTGTCACAAGAGATTTGTTGTGCACTATAACCCACTGCACACCATTGCAAAATGGAATGCTGGAAAACAAAGATTTTGTTCTGTAATTCAATAGCATCCCTAATAAACTGAGAAGAAAATGTGCCCATAACTTTCGAGTAGCTACTTTTAGACATTTAGAAGAAATTTAAGATGCTATTTTAAAAACGGAATCCTCTCTTTATCATTTGGAGTGCTGATTTCCAGTGGACGTTATAGGAATGCTACCACACACCAGTTAAAAAGTATTGGTCATATTGACCAGACAATGAAAAGAATCCCACATAGACAGATTTGGGAGAACCTCACCCAGAGTTCTATTACTGATGTTGGGGAAATACAAGATAATTTTTTAAAATCCAGAAAATTTGCCTAGATCTCCAAAATATTCTGATGATTTGTTATCAATTGTTGCTGTTTATGATTTTAGATAACTGAATTGTGGCCAGTGCTCAAGTCTGACTGTTCTTTGTCAATAAACCTCCAACAGTTGGTTTCAATCTAAGTTTTGTAATTCCTAAGGATCAAGCACCAGGCAGCTTTACTCTTAAAAGAGCATAATTGGAGGTATCAAAATTACCCAAAAATTTTGTTTTAAAAAAGTCACATGTCTATAATGTATAAAAAATAAGGAATTAATACTAGCCATTATGAACCTTGTATAGGTGGTAGAGTCAACTATTTTCCTGATATAATCAATTGTTTAATGTTCGCACCTTATCTTAAAATACTAAGTAAAAAGTGTAGATAGGTGTAAAAGTCCGAGGAGAAATAAAGCTAATACTGACATTAGATCAACTATTGAATAATGTTTGCACAGGCCTTAATCAATAATGTAACTTTTACTTGAATTATATATTTCTCATGATTTTATATAAACCACATTCAATTTGATTTGTATATGTTTATGTGAGCAAAGAGAAAGGTGTGGAAGCATCTATGCCAAAGTATCAGTATTGATTATTAAAGATGGTGATGTGAGTGAGGAGAGTTAACGTCCCCGCTCCACTTCTTTGTTTTGATGGATGATTCACATGTTTTCTTGGATATTATGACAAAACCCAAAAAACTGAAAATGAGATATTTAGGTGAGTATGGAGGGAGAGAAACAATGTTACTTGAACTTTACTATGTGCCAGGCACGATACTAGCTGCCGCTTCTGCTGCTGCTGCTGCTGCTGCTGTGTGTGTGTGTGTGAGTGTGTGTGTGTGTGTGTGTGTGTGTGTGTGTGTCTGTGTATAACCTTAGTTCACTCACCCTCAAGTGTTAGTATATTTTTGAGATGAGGAAACTGAGCCTCAGAAATTATCTTGCCTAAATTCACATACTCAGTAGGTGGCAAACCAATGTCCAAAGTCCACTGTGGCTTTACTTCTTCAGGGTCACTTCCCTTTTTTAGAATATGGATCAAATACTTAACTTCAAGGTCAGAAACCAAGGTTAGGCCGTCAGCCCCAGTGATATCACTGGACACTGCTTCTGAGCTTCCTTTCCTTAAGAATTCTGAAGCAAGTATAACTCCACCAGGCTCCAGATGTGGATGCAATCGGTGCGGAAACAATTGTCAGCACCTTGCTGAGTGACGTGATTCACAGACATCCCTTAACTTTTCACGTATAGTTATCTAGTTTCTTTTTTTTCTTTCAAGTTTGCCATTTGTTGTGAATTTGGATGGTCCTTTTATAGGGAATACCTTAAAACTTAAATGTTATGGAATAATATCACTTTTTTCAGATTAAATGACAGTTGAGGCACTAATTGGAAACAGCACACTTCATTCAACTCTAACACAATAAATAATCCTTCCACTCCTCGGCAGTTGTATCTCTGAAGAGATATTTAAGGAGCAGTGTCTCTTCTTAGAGGAAATACTGCCTCCTGAACAGTTTATTCAGTGTAGCAAGAACTGTGGGCTCGGTGCAACTATTCAAGTCCTCCTTGCAAAGCTTTGAAAAAAGAAAAATCTGCTGCAGAGCAGGCACCTTTGAATGAGGCTTCCTCTCAGTGCTACTCGTTAAGCAGTAAATAATTAAAACACCCTGAAAAAGACAGGTAAAATACAAGCAGCAATGTCAGTATCACAGACATGAAAGAGAAGAGGAAGAAAACGAATTGAAAAAAAAGAAGCAATGAAATAATTCATTTGAAGCTCTAATAAAGTTTCATTTGCAGTCTTGTTTAAAGATATATCAGACTTTAGGGATGTAACCTAATTACATTTTTATTCTAAATTCCATTCAAAGATCTTGGACTTTGATTCTTTAACATAGATCAAACATGGTATAATTTTCTTGTGGCTATCAATACTTAAAAAGGATCTCTTCATTAAATACTATAAGGTCTTATGAACATGTACACATAGTAGATGAAGAATAAACTGACATGCCCCAAAAAGTGACAATTAATTTATGTAGAAATAGTAATGCTAATCCACTTCTTTAAAAAAGTTTTTAACTATCAAATTCACTTTTATTCCAGTATAAAGTGACTCCATTTCTAATATTGGTCTAGTCAGATGCACCTTCGAAAATATTTACTAGGGCTAGCTTTCTAAATCCATTCTTGGAATTTACTCTGAAAAGTGAAGTGGGCATGTAGAAGCAGTGGGAAGGAGTTAGCCTCGAAATCACACAGACATTAAGGAGGAGGTGCTTTCAAGAGACTTGACGTTTGAGTGTTAGTGAAGGGTATAAAGTCATCAATGCTTACACTTCCATGTTTTCACTAGGAAGCCTGTATGGAATAATGTGTTTGCTCTTCCAGAGAATCTTTTTAGAAAAATTTCTTCCACAGGGACTTTTAAGATGCAAATTTGGAAGTAGTTTACAAATGCGGGGACATGAACGAGTAGGATTTCTTTTTTGACTATGAAAAGGAAATATGCTTCCAATGAACTTGCTTAGTTGTACCAAAGGTGTAATGAGATTGGAAGGTACACTAGGATTTAAACACCCAGTTAGAGAAACCTACAGAGAGCTTTGGACATGACTCAGCAGCAGCCACTGGGAGTTCTTGCTGGAGCAGTTTGTTTGTTTTTTAATTTAATAAGATGTCCTTTATCAGTTTATGCCATTTTCTCTTGCAACACCCTGTATCTAAAGGAGGCTTTATTGTTAAAATTCTTAAAATATAATAGTAATTCAAGTAGAAAATAAGAGTTATTTAAAACCAAAAATAACCATATTATGCTTGTCAAAATCTATTAATAGCAAACATGTTATTAAATCACTATTTTTGGTGCATGAACATAATGCCAGATTTAGAAAGGCAAAAGAAAATTTTAATATTCACTCTATTCAGGGTGATCAGCTCATCCAAGTTTACCCAGGACTTTCCTGGTTCTAGCAACCAAAAATCATGAGTCTTGAGAACCCCCTCAGTCCCAGGCAAATTAGGATGGCACCACCCTACAACTGACCCAAAATAACAGAAGATTTTGAAAATGTAATGCAATAAAGCAAAAAAAAAAAAAAAGGATATTTAGCAAAATAAAATGCAATATAAGTTTACTTATTTTGAGGGCAAAAATATATTGGTATGAATGAAACAATACAGGAAAAATCTTAAGTATCATTGAAACTTATTTTGATCAAGTTTCATTCTACTCCTATATATATCCATGCATAATTTTTACACAGTTCTCAAGAATTGAATACAATTTTTCTACTTATCTAGATCATTTTATTAGAATGACATTCCATATTAGTTATTTTAATAATTGTATTTTAAAAGGCTGTGCAATATATTTTGGGGGGATATACACTTTAATCATCTATCTGTCAATGCTCAGGTATTTAGATCACTTCTTTTCATTTTTCTTTTTTTTTTTCTTTTCTTTTCTTTCCTTTTTTTTTGTTTTTTTTGTTTGTTTGTTTGTTTTTGAGACGGAGTCTCACTCTGTCGCCAAGCTGGAGTGCAGTGGCATGATCTTGGCTCACTGTAACCTCCTGGGTTCAAGCGATTCTCCTGCCTCAGCCTCCCAAGTATACTTCTTTATTATAAGTAATGTTTTTAACTATCTTAAGACTTTTAGAACTGGAATTGATAGATAAGGGAGTATGGCAAATTTTATGATTGTTAGGTTAATGCAAAAGTAATTGCAGTTCTTCCATTAAAAGTAATGGCAAAAATTGCCATTACTTTTGCACTAACCTAAAACCATTTACCATATTACTTTCCAAAATCATTTAAATGATTCACATTATCATGAGCAGCAATACACATGTGTTACTTTAAGAAATCACGATTACTTCTTCCCCTCTATTATAAGAAATGTTAAATGGTACTTTACAATTATTCAATTTGATATTTAGGAAGTTGTTTATTTTTCTATATATGTATTACTTACCATATTTCATCTTTGATGAATTTTCTGTATTTTTGCCTAAATTATAGTTGCCAACATTTTTCTTACCAATTGATGGACACTTTACATAAAATATAACTACTAAATCTTTGTTATATATAATGCATATACAGTTGATTTTTCTCTTTTTCCCTACCTCCTGCTCTATATCTAAATACTGATGTGGTCTCCTCTGCTGTAACGTCTGATAATCATCCTTTCTTTCAATTTATTCAGCCACATACCAATCCACTCTCTTCACCAGTCTGAATGCCTCCTGTATCTTCCTTCTGCTTTTAGTTTCCTCTGTTGTATGTTATCTCACTCATACTTGCTGAACAGCCCAGTTCATACAACTAAAATCCTGTTATAATTCCACCCAACCTTGTCTCTTCCCACCTACTCAGTATGCTAATCTTTTTCTCTTCAACTTTGCCCTCCACATCTATTAACCTTCATGGATTTAGTTTTCTTGTAAACCCATCCTTTATCAAGTGTAATCTGAATACGCTAAAATGGCATCAGGATTAAGTAATGAGGGCGTTGTCTGCTGGACCCACTGATAGAATGGAATACTCACTGAACACGACATGGGAAGCATGGGCTAGGGTAGGGCTGAGAAGGCCTGATAAAGGCAAATGGTCAGAACTGTTGGCAAAGGAAAGAAGACATTAAAAAGGAAATATCACTTTTTTGATTTATAATTTTGTCTGGGCCAGTCCTATCTCAGAAGCCTTTTCTTATCATGCTTTTAATAAACTAAATCAAGAACAAAAAATCCAGAAGGTCAACTTTGTAAGGTCTCTGCTGAGAAAATCCTTGCATAAGGAGATGGTATAGGGTAGTGGAAAGAACACTGAATCTAAGATCTGAAGACACAGGTTCCCATCCCAGCTCTGACATGCTTTAGTTATCATTTAATTTTATTCAGGCTTAAAAAAGAAGAGAATTTTGTAATATGTGACATGGATGAAACTTGAGGACACAATACTAAATGAAATAAGCCATTCGCAGAAGGACAAATACTTCATGATTCCACTTACCTGAGGTATCTAAAATAGTCAGACTCACAGAGGCAAAGAATAGAATGGTAGTTGCCAGGGGCAGGATGGAGAGGAGATGGGAAGTTGCTAATCAATGCTTATAAAACTTCAGCTGTGCAAGATGAATCAGTTCTACAGATCCTCTGTACAACTTTACGCCTATAGATAACAATAGTTATTTGAGAACTTAAAAACCTTGTGAGGATAGATCTCATTATGTATTCTTACCACAATTAAAGTTAAAAAACTAAGAAACAAAATAACTTCTTAGTATCCTAGTTTCTGTTTTCTTAAAATGAGGATGATATGCATACATGAAAAAAACACTTAGTCTCCGTCAATACACCTTCTTATCTGTTACTGCCATTCTGTAGCTTGTAGATATATCTGACTTGTTGTAAGTTTGTCTCAGTGTTACTGTTAAATCAGGAGGAAGAACCACGTGTAGAGATTTTGTGTTTATTGGTGCAGACTGTTGTGTTTATTTTTGTAGAGTATGACAGGGAGAGGGGAAAGGGCCTGATATGGATATTAGGAGCTCTGGATTCAAGTCCAGCGCCACCTAGAAACTATATGGCCATAGCAAAGTTGTTCAATTACAGTGCTTCAGCTTAATACTTATCTATGAAATTCGGGTTTGGACTAGATGACTTTGACGATCCAATATGGCTCTAAAATTCATTTGTCTAAAAGAACTGAGCATAAATTCTCAACCCAATTTTAAACAATTGAGGACTATTTTGCAATTTGCTAAATCCATCTCTACGTGTTATTCCACAGAAACCAGGTTTTCCTGACCCTTAGTGCCACCTTTACAGCATCTCTTCTTGGACATCAATTTTTAGGGATTGTAAGCACTTATGAAAAATTAATCGCCAGAGAACACTTCTTCCTTCTTCTATTTCCCACCCAAGCTACTACTCTTCAAAGTGCTACCTCATTTATATGCAATAGCCCAGCAGCAAAGTGGAACAACAGGGACAAGCAGAAAAGCCTTCACACTCCCTGAGACAAAGAGAATATGCGCTGCAGAGGCACTGCACACACAACAGTCATCTTACCACTTGGAAAGGCAATGGGGAGGTTATTAATGGAGCAAACCTTCCCCTCTCTGTATGTGTTTAATGTTCTGAGGAAAAAGATAAGAAAATCTTGAACACACGTGGAGTAGGTGGTTTTGCTTTTTAATGAAAAACACAAATCCCAAAGAAGAATAGTTTAAAGTTTTCCTAGATGGCTTTGTGGTAGATTTGCATCCTCTATGTAGAACTACAGAGAGAACTTGGAGGACATAAACAATGGAGCAGAGACAGGACCAAGATAAAACGTCAGGAGTTAAAGGGAAGAATGAGATATGATGAAGAGAGACCCTGAGGGAAGGCGAAGAGCTGCAGACCAGTTGGGAGGCGTTGGGTGCGTTCACTAACTTAGAGCTTCTCACCCCTGCTGCCTGGGCTTCCTACACTGGTCTCCTGAGGACATTCTCCGGGTCTAAGTGGGGATTCACTGAAATTGCTGCTTGTGGACCTGACACTGGCTTACAACAGTATAGCTAACTCTTCCTAGCCCTGGAAGTGAAAAGAGAAAGCAGCATTTATAAAGGCCCATGTGCCAAGCAGAGCACTAGACACTTCACTTATCACATTTACTTTCAAAACAATTCTCTGAAGGATTAGAATTACTTTTTTTCTAATAATTAAAGAGAGGTACAAGGAGGTTAATATTAGGATCCTTCTCTGCTTTTCATACAGTGAAATTAGTAATTAGTAAATAATTTGACACACAGAGTTTTTAATGACTAATCATTCTTTTTTTATGACTGATCTTTCAATAATCATTTAAGCAGCCATAGAAATCAGAGCTGGAGATGAACTAAGAGCAGTAGCATCTGCTCCAACTCCCTCATTTTAGAGCTGAGGGAAGCAAGATCTACAATAATTAAATAACTCACCAAGATGTATATAACTAGCTAATGGTGGTGTCAAAAGAGAATCTAGGTTTACTACCCAGTCTACACATTTTTCCACTGCGAGACTTGAGGGATGCTCAAGTGTCATGTTAAGTAACAAGGCCAAGATAGCCATTCAGTATCTATCAGCTCTCCTTAATTTAACTCCTGCATATAAATTTGCAGATTTCTCATTTATTTTTATTCAAAACTTGCATCCTTTATTTTTAATATCCCTTACTGCCTAAAGACCATTCAATCCATGTTTTTAATGAACATTCCCCCACCCCAAACACATTCTCTACCTCATTAACAGTGTTGTGATTAGATCTACAATAGTTCCCTAATCCTCATGATTATCTTTTACCAGCTGTAAAAACCTTCTGTCCCTTTCAATACTTTGTGATTCAATGAGATTTTTTAAATTAGCTAGTTTTAAAAAGTAATACTTAAAAATATTTTTTAAAATTATAAGTAAAAAACAATACATGCACAAAATAACCAACTCTAACAGTGTGGAAAGAAATAATAAGTCTCCCCATCATTTCACATCATCAATGCCCTCCTCCAGAGGCTGTCCTGGTTAAGATTTTGTGTATTGGATGAGTTTTAAATCCTCTCAACAGCACTTACATCTCTATTAATTTTTAATAAAATGAAAGAGAAAATAAAATATCACACTAAAAACTGATATATCCTTTGCATTTCTTTTAGTTATTAAGGCTGTTTTTCTAATAAACTGGCAAATGCTATTCCATGACAAATAAGAAATTACCATGAAATTGCAATCAATTTTGATGTGACATCTTTATGTTAAATTATAGTTTTACCTTTTTTGGAGAACTGAATATTGTGATAATCAACCTCACTTCAAATGTCAAAGAATAAAGTGATATCTATAATGAAATATAGAATGAAGTAAAAAGTAAAAACTCTAGAAAAAATTGTTTATATGAGATAATAGTTTTGAAAATCATCTTTTACTGTTTTAGATAGTATTTAATTGATCACCACCTACATAATTGTTTAATATGATATAGAGTTTAAAATAAAGAAAGTAGACTTTAAAATAAAGAAACATTAAAATTCTCATATATATTGAATCACATCACTCCACCATTGGTATATTTCTTTTTTTTTTCTGAAATAACATCTTTGGTTACCTAAGGAAAAACACTGACACCATATTGAATATTATATTAGTTTCCTGGAGCTGTCATTAAAAAAGCAGCACAAACTGGGTGGCTTGAAAACAGAAATTTATAGTCTCACATTTCTGGAGGCTAGAAGTTCAAAATCAAGGCATGGGGAGGGGGAGATTATTTCTTTTGAGGTCACATTCATAAGTACTGGGGGTTAAGAACTGAACACCTTTTAAGGTTTTACAATTCAACTCATAATAAATATGGTTGAAGAACTTCTCCAAACTGAGAAAACAAAAGTACCACCAATGTATAGGGTAGTTGTCCCGTCTTACTTGTGGAGCTGTAAGAGCTTCCAGCCCCCACATGAGAAGTAGGGCAAAGCATGAGCAGCATGTGGGACTCATGACAGAAGGCTGAGGGCTGGTGTAGAAAGGCCCACCCCACCCAGCAGAGAGATCACTAGCATCACAGACAAGGTTACAAGTTAGGTGCACACGGGAGCCTACGCCTATGATGAACCTGAGATAAAGCAGAGAAGAGATGGCCAAAGACAAGCTGTGTGGAGGGCTAGTCCTCAGAGCCTTCACAGCAGGAAGGCTACATGTGAGATCTGGCTTCTGTGATTGGGACTCATGCCCAGATTGCTGGACATTCCCTTCACACATACAGGGCCTGGGCTTTATGGGATAGAATCCATCATTGGGAAAGCTGTCACAAGACAATGGGTTTGCTCCACAAGCCAGAAAGTTATCTGGTTTATGCACACTTCAGCCTGTTTTTTTACACCAATGGGAGTAGAGTTCAGCTCATGTGGTTGAATTTGGTGGTCTTTAACTAGTGAGGGAGCCATTGGAAGAGAGATCAAATCAAAGATGAGGTCTAATGGTCTGGCAGATAGTGGATTCATGAATATGGAGTACATAGAGAGATACAGAGGGGAAAGTACAAGAGAAGGAAACCAGACTGATAGCAATGATGATGAAGGGGCTCAGAAGTTTACTAGTCAAACTTTCAGATAGATGAGTAGAGCAGAGCCAGAAACTCTACCCTAAACTCGTTGTTCACAGTGACTGTGCTGATGCCCAGAGGTTTGTCCTGATCAGTTCTGAAATGTGTTGCAAGTAATTTCTTACAGCAATAAACCACCAAAGTTTTAAAATGATTTACTTTTTAAAATATATAATGTTGATTTATCATTATCCATTTTAAAAAGTGTTAATTACACTGGTTTGTTTGATTTCCAGTGTGCTTTCTAGATGCGGGAGAAAGGCTATAGAGTAATAGGTAGCACGTAACCTTCAGCCTATTTTACTTTGACCACAGTCAATAATTAGTGATGGTGTTTACTTCTGCTTTAGGGGGCAATGCTTGTCTAAATCTCAGAATTCTCATAGGAGCATTTATCTAAGTCAATGCAGACAATCATATTTGTTGCTGTGACAGAAAAGGTTGAAACCATCACTGTCATGTACAACATCAAGGCTCTGAGGCGGGGCAGCTGGAAGATAAAACACAGGATATTAGAAACCCACAGACATTGGGTAGCAACAAGGATTACAGGGACTTTTGATACTGACATTATTCCTTGGTCTGGGCAGATACTGGTGTGGTTTGAGGTCACCAAATGTTTCTGCAGACAGAACCATGCTGAGGTGCAGCCCAGAGCACAAGTCTGTATGCTCATGGTGGGAACATACAAGTCTTTCTGAATCAGTTCTTTGGCAATGGAGCCTGTTTGGGGAATGCCCTCAGAGATTTAGAAGATGTTTCTAGCTATATGGAATTACTGCCTGGGATATGGCACAGGTGGAACTGGGTGAGAGAGATGCTTTCAGGGTAGACTAGCTTGGGGATAGTAGTTCAGGCACCCCTGATGTCTAGGTGGATACTGTTAAATATCTTTATTTGACTGAGTTTCTGAGATGTCTGTGATGTGGTTTGGCTCTGTGTCCTCAGCTAAATCTCATGATGATTTTTAATCTTCACTGTCGGAGGGAGGGCCTGGTGGGAGGTGATTGGCTCATCGGGGCAGATTTCCCCCTTGCTGTACTTGTGATAGTGAGTGAGTTCTCATGAAATCTGGTTGTTTAAAACGTGTAGCAGTTCCCCTTTAATTCTCTGTCTCCTGTTCTACTATGTGAAGATGTGCCTGCCTTCCCTTCACCTTCTGCTATGACTGTGAGTTTCCTGAGGCCTCCCCAGCCATGCTTCCTGTACAGTCCATGCAACTGTGAGTCAAACCTCTTTTCTTTATAAATTACCCAGTCTCAAGTAGTTCCTTACCACAATGTGAGAACAGACTAATATAGTCTGTATGCTGTATTCAGTGTTGACAACCATAACTCTTGCGCCTACTCATTTGATACCTCTGTTCTTTTTTTCAACTTTTATTTTAAGTGTAGGAGTACATGCACAGAATGTGCAGGTTTGTTACATAGGTAACAGTGTGCCATGGTAGTTTACTGCACAGATCATCCCATAGCCCAGGTATTAAGCTCAGCATCCATTAGCTATTCTTCCTGATGCTCTTCCCCACACAGTGTGTGTTGTTCCCCACAATATGTCCATGTGTTCTCATCAGTCAGATCCCACTTATAAGTGAGAACATGTGGTAATTGGTTTTCTCTTCCTTCATTGGTTTGTGGAGGATAATGGCTGGCAACTCCTTCTATGTCTCTGCAAAGAACATGATCTTGTTTCTTTTTATGGCTGCACAGTATTCCATGGACACCTCTTTTCTAATGGCTGGTTCTTCTTCCATACTGAATTACTGAGTTCGCCTGAAGGGAGATTTCAAGAAACTTGAATGAAGGAAATTAGGAATGCAGGACTGAATCAGGTCACGTTTTGAGAAGTAGATCCCAATCCCAAGACCTATGACCAGGTATTGAGTCTTTGATCCAGATGGAAACACTAGGAACTGTGCCAGTTAAGGAGTCTATTATTTCCTCCTGGGTTTACTCTTCAGTAGTAATAATCATGGTATCCTGTAACAGTTTACAACCTTGCACAGCAAGTAAAACACTATTGTGAACCTGCAATGGAGGCATTCTATATCACCCAGCTTTAAAAAGCTGTATATTTTTATTTTTTAGATCAAAAATATGTTGCGTGTCTATTATAATGAAATAATGCAGAAATACATAAAGGAAAAAGCAAAATGCATCCACTTTTTCTATATTAAAGAAATAGAAATGGAGTTTTTGAAAGACTGTTACATCAGTAAATTGAGGGATCTGTGTGTCTCCAAGAATGTTAAAACAGAAGTTTTTAGTGAAGCATAAAGACATAAGATATCACATTCCAAAGGGACACTTTAGAATATTGCAGGAAATTTTCAAAGACATTGCCAAACACCATTAACAGAACTCTTGAAATCCCTCATTCGCAATAAGAGCATATACGTGTTGGAGACTGTATTAGTCAAAGTCAGATTTACTACAGTGGTAGTAAATAGATCCCGAAACCTCAGGGGCTCACACAAAGTAACTTTCTTGTTCACATAGAGTCCACTCAGGACTGGGTGGCTCTGTAGGGTAGCTCCCCTCCAAATGGTCATTCAGGTTGTTTCCACCTTGTGGTTTCACCATCTCAACATAAGTCTTCCATGGTTGCCATGGTAAAGTATAGCATGGGCAACTCACATCTGCTCCTCCATGCTTCAAACTGGAAGTGACTGGTTATAGCCTACTGGCCAGAATTAGCATTTTGATAATGACAGACACATAGCACTCAATAAATTGTAGCTCTTACCATTATGGTTATTGAAAAACAACATTTTGAATAACTGGAAAAGAGTTCATCATGTGTAGTTATCATGATTAATTAACTATTACTCTACTGTAGTGTATGTCTATTGTGTCCTTTATTATTATTATTAGAATCAGGGTCTCACGCTGTCATCCAAGCTGGAGTGCGGTGGGACGATCATGGCTCACTGTAGCTTCAACCTCCTGGGCTCAAGTGATCCTTCTGCCTCAGCCTCCTGAGTAGCTGGGACCACAGGCACATGTCACCATGTCTGGCTAATTTTTTTTGTAGAGAAAGAGTCTCATTATGTTGTCTAGGCTGGTCTTGAACCCCTGGGCTCAAGTAATCCTCCCACCTAAGCCTCCCAAAGTGCTGAGATTACAGCCATGAGCCACCGTGCCCAGCTATGTGTAATTTTATTACTCTTACAGATCATACAGGTGCAAAGACAAAATATGTCATTATATATATCCTTGTCTTCTTATCTGATTATTTTCTAGAAGTGGAATATCAGGGATAAAGAATATGGACATTTTTAAGACTCCTGATACATACTCCAAATTATATGCTAGAAATGTCAAACTAATTTATCCTATCACCAGCAATGTAAAAGGCATACTTATGAAAACTTTGCAAGTTTTAAATGCTATGCTAAACAAATAAATAGATAACTTTGATTCCTCCACATTTGAATTTGGAGCATATAGTCACTCACATTACTGTACTTAGCAGAAAACAAGTTTGACTCTTCCACTGAAATGAAAGCCCCTTAATCAAGGGGCCATAAATATCTTCTTCAGCTACTATTCCCAGCACTTAGCTCAGTGCCTTGCTTACAGTAGGAACACAGTAAACATGTGTTTAAAAATTACAATGAAAAGTGGCATATCTTTAGTGCTTAAATTAGCGCTTTTAAAATTACCAATGTTGGCTTTTTTCTCATGCTTTTTTACCTGGCTGAATTTCTTGGAATTGTCTCTTAATCCATTTACCCATTTTTCTACTGGTATGTTAGTTGTTTTTCTCACCAATTTGTAAATGTTCTTCATGTAATAATAATATTAATC
>CAUYQU010014460.1:0-89702 GCA_963574635.1 Cheracebus regulus | reverse complement strand
TATTGTGTTTTTCAGCTCCATTAATTCGTTTATGTTCTTCTCTAAATTGTCCATTCTCGTTAGCATTTCGTCAAACCTTTTTTCAAAGTTATTAGTTTCTTTGAATTGCTTTAGAACATATTCTTTTAGCTCACAGAAGTTTCTTATTATCCACCTTCTGAAGCCTAATTCTGATGATTCTTCACACTCGTTTTCCATCAAGCCTTGTTCTGTTACTGATGAGGAACTAGCGTCCTCTGCAGAACGAGAGACTTTCTGATTTTGAGTGTTCTCAGTTTTTTTACAGTGGCTTCTTGGCATCTTTATGGTTTTATCTATCTGTCGTCTTTGTAATTACCAACTTTCAAATTAGGTATTTGAGTGGACGTCCAGCTTGTTAATTCTCAGCTCCGGAATCCATGTAATTTTCACTGTGGTGACCCGCAACGCTAGCTAAAACAGCAGTTTTAAAATTCGTGGTGCTTTTCTGCCTGGTCTGACTTCCCTCTTCAGTCCCTTTTTCAATCAGCTGGATGGACTGTTCTGCCTTCACAGAGCTCCAAACATCATCCAAAAGGAGACTCAGTCCTGTTTTCTCCGCACTAAGAGCCGTCGAGCCGAGGCTCTGGCAAAAAAAGCCGCGCCAGCCGAAAGGGGCACACTGGTGACCTGTGGGGCTCCTCTGCTGGGAATGTCCTGGTCTGTGGGCAGCAAAAATTGGTAAGTGTGGCATCCACTGGCTCTCTGCACTTTTACTGGGAGCTGCAATCCTGAGCTGCTAGTGATTGGCCATCTTGGATCTCTCTCCTAAAACAATCTTTTAAATTAATATTGAAAGACACATTAAGCTTCTATTTACATCTATCTATCTAATATATATAGTTACTTTCTTGCAAAACTTAGTGAAATGATAAGATCAAAATAGGGAACTTAATCTGTAGCTTAATCTTGAATAAATCGCATTGAAGAAATGCATTAAGATTTATAATTTTCATATCACTCAAAAGTTTTCTTGAAATGTTACTATTTTTATCTCTGTAATAAAATTAAAGATTAAAATCATTTTGAAAACTGATTTTAATTTAAAATATCATATAATTTAACTGTGAAATAATACTTAATCTGAAAGACTTTATTTTCATGAATAAAGTGTTATTTAGAGGTTGATTATTCTCATAATATAAAGTTGAGCCTTAATCGATTTGAGATATGTCTATGTACAAGTAATAACATAATTTCTCTTGATATGAGGAAGAACGAGACATGCATATAGTCAACTTATGTTCAAATTTTAGAGATACCAGACTATGTAAAAAGCTATGTAGCAAATATTCTTTTGTGGAAAAAGCACATTTACAGTGAAGCACAACATTTGACTAGAGTATTCCAAGTTGAAATATATTGGTGTGAGAGTGAATATGTGTGTTGAAAATAATGGAAGAGTGGGGAAGTGACAGAGGGGTGGTTTCTCTATCATCTGCAGCTGCTATATTTTTTATTAAAATTTGTATAAGAACTATCAAAGAAAAAGTACAATTAACATAAAAACATACTGTAATTATTATATTATCCTTGGTTATAGTCATCAAGTAATAAAACTATAAGGTGACAACAGTGATAATGAAATAAAAAATTCAAAAATTCTCTCCTTTGTAAAAGAAACAAAATCAATGGCAGAAAATGTCAGAATCAACATTTTTGTAATACTGGAAATTAAATTCTTACAGCAATCTTGGAAATATTCATCAAGGGAAACAACTGAATATCAGTAAGAATAATAAGTTTTATGGCATTTTAACTTGCCCTGTTCCTAACCCCTTACTTCCTTTAAAACAGTAACTTTAAAAACCAATAATCTTTAACTATGATGAAAACCAACAACCTTCCAGCCACTGAAGGAACAAAATGCCTCAGGGTTCCTTCAAAGCTCCATTTCCATAGAATTGCCATTACTTGACCCATTTTCTGGTTCTTTGCAAAACTTTACCTCTTTCAGTCTTTGACTGACTTAAATATTTCCCTTTTTAACAACCTTTTATCTAGAGGCATTTGTTCAAAATAATCTGCAGCAATTGATTAAGATTATGGCTGCATAAAAAAAATGCTAATAGAGATGGCTGATAACAAATTGAGAACAATAGGCTAATCAAAAGTTTAAAAAGGAAAGCTAGGGAATGAGATGTTCATAAGGGTCTTTCAAAGCACTGAAATATTCCTGAAAATCTAAAAAGCCATATGCATTCATAGGCTATGTTCATAACTAGGACTATTCTTATGTTCAGGAAAACCTGTGAAGTCTCTAAATTATCACTTCTTGCTAATTATGAGGATCTGTAAAATCAGAAAGTGAACCTAAGGCAGAGCTTAAACATTCTAGTGGAGTATTGATGATGTCCCTCAACAAACACAATGAACCTCTGAGTTCTTAGAAACTTATTGGTACCAGGCATTTAATAAAATGTCTATCTAATCACTAGCTGACAAATAAGCTACCTTTGGTTTAGAGGTCATACATGAACAGAATACATGGGGGATACAATCCAAGACTTCCACTTGATATCAGAAACTGTGGACAGTACCAAACCCTATGTAGACTATTAATAAACAGAAAATTTGTTTTTAACTTGGGTCATAGCAACCTCACCACATAATTTTTTCCATCCTAATTAAGTACTTTTACCTTTGCTCTTAAAGGAAGCACTAAATGTCTTTTCTTTGGCATATCTGGTTGTTTGTATAACTACTCTTAGTGCATGGGAGCCATTATTAAATAACATAAGGGTTACATGAACAGAAGTACTGCTATACCATTAGAGATAATCTTATAACCAAGATGGCTTCTAAGTGAATAATTGGTTGTGAATGTATACAGTGCAGATACACTGTGCAAAGGGGTAATTCACACCCTAGGTTGATGGAGCACGTCAGATTTCATTACATTACTCAAAATAGCATGCAATTTAAAACTTATGAATTTTTTTTGGAATTTTCTATTTACTGTGTTTGTACCACATTTAAATGCAGATAACTGAACCCATAGGAAGTAGAACCATGACTGCTGTATATATTTTAGAGAATTCATTTACAAAGTCACTAAAAAAACAAAAACAACAAAAAGCAACAACAGAAAATCCTGACCAAGAGATATAATCTGATTCCAGAGTAGCCATACTATATTATTCAAATGCAAAGGAACAATAAATTATGACATATATACAGAACAAGATAAAAAGAATAACTATGAAAACAAATTTTCTTTAATGAGGCACGGGCATTGAACTTACTATACAAAGACTTTAAATCAACTATTTTAAATATCATCAAGAAACAAGGAAATCATGCCTAGAGGACTAACAAGAGTATAAGAATAATGTTTTTTCAAATAATACAATTAAAGATAATATTACAAAAAGGAATTGAATAGAAATTCTGTAACTGAAAAAATACATAAAATGAAAAATTTATTAGGAACTTAATTGCAAATATTAGCAGGTAGAGCAGGTAAAATAAGCAAATTTGGGAAAATAGATCAATAAAGATTATCCAATTTGAGATGCAGAAAGACAACAAAATAAAGAAAAGTGAAAAGATCCTTGAAATCTCTGGAACAGCAACCACCATCCCAATCCACACAAACTCAGTCTCAGAAAGAATATAAAGGCAGAAAGAAGTTGGAGACATAATGGCCAAATACTCTCAAGTTTCATGAAAAATATTAATTTATGCTCCTATGTAGCTCACTGAATTCTGAATATAATAGGCTTAAATAAATCCATACAGAGGTACATCAAAATCAAAGCCAAAGAAAGAATCTTGAGACTAGCAAAAGAGAAGCAGAACTTTATTATGGACAAGGAATTCTCAAAGAAATTATCATATCTCATCAGAAAATATAGAGATAGAAGGTGATGGAATAATATATTCAAAGGATTGAAAATAAAACAGAATAAAACAAAACAAATGACATTATCCAAGTATTGTATTTTATAGGAAAATTATTCTTTAAAACTGAAAGACGAAACAGCTTTAGAAAATAAAGTGAAGTAAAAAATAGTAATAAAAAATAGTAATTGGATCTTTCATGCCCCAATTTCTATAGTAGGTATAACAAATAGATAGAAAATCACTAGCCTGGCCAACATGGTGAAATCCCATCTCTACTAAAAATACAAAAATTAGCCGAGGGTGGTGGCGGGTGCCTGTAATCCCAGCTACTTGAGAGTCTGAGGCTGAGGAGACTCTCTTGAACCCTGGAAGCAAAGGTTGCAGTGAGCTGAGATCATGCCATTGCACTCCAGCCTGGGCGACAAGAGTGAGACTCCATCTCAAAAAAAAAAAAAAAAAATTATAAACCAACTGAACCTAACAGTACATTCAATCCAACAACAAAATACACATATTTCTCAATTTCACATTAAACATTCTCCAAGACAGACTATATGTTATTTCATAAAAACAAGTATCAATTTATGTAAAAAAATAAATCATATAAAGTATGTTATCTGAACACAAGAAAATTAACTTAGAAATAAGTATCAAAAAGATTTGGAAAACGCATGAATATACAGGAATTAACCAGAACTCTTCTAAATAATATTCTGAAGAATAAAAAACAATGGGAATAAGAAAAATACTTAGAGATAAATGAAATGAAATAAAAAATGTAAACATCAAAGCATGTAATACAATCAAGACAGTTTTCAGATTTTTTTAATGGATACTATGTATCCATAAAACATTAATAGCTATAAATATCTATATTAAAAAGAAGTACCACAATAATGTTAAGAAACTTTAAGAGCATAGGAAATGCAAATCAAGCAGAAGATAAAAAAATAATAGCAGAAATAAAATATAGAATAAAAAGAACAATAGCTAAGCCAAAAGTTGCTTTTTCAAAAAGATTAACAAAATTGACAAACATCCATTTATATTGACTTAGCAAAAAAGAGATAAGAATCCATTTAAAATCAGAAATGAAAGACAGACATTACTACCAGTCTTACAGGAAAAAAATTATGAGTATGCTATGAAAAATTATATGACAAAAATTAAACGAGGAACATATTTCTGGAGTGATTCTAAGTACTGGAGCAGACTCTGGAAAAAATGGAAAATCTAAATAGATTCATAAAAAGTAATGCAATTTAACTTGTGGCTCTTTTATTTATAAGTAAAAACAAAGAACAAAATAAATTAACTAGTAAATTTAACCAAATGTCTAAAGAAGGATTAAAAGAATCCTGTGAAAATTCTCCCCCCCTCAAAAAAAAAATGGAATTGGAGGAAATACTTCTCAATTCATTCTATGTAGCCAGTATTACACTGATACTAAAATGAGAAAGTCATCACAAGAAAAGAAACAACAAACCAATATCCCTCATGAATGTAGATATAAAAATCTTCAACAAAATGCTAGCAATCCAAATCTTTTAATGTATAAAATGGCTTCCCCAACATAACTAAGTGAGATTTACTCCAGGAATGCATGTTTACTTCAAGATATGAAACCTGATTAATATAATAAATCATCTTATTAGGATAACAAAGAAAAAACAAACAAAATATACGATTATCTCAACAGTTACATCAAAAAAGCATTTGACAAAATCTAGCAACTTTCCATAACAAAACACTCAATAACTGGAAATACAAATAAACTTTTTTAATCAGCTAAAGGGTGTATAAAAATACCTATAGGTAACATCAAACTTCAATAAAAAGAGACTGAACACCCGGTACTAGAGATTTCTGTCAGCACAATAGGGCAGAAAAATAAATAAATAAAATTTATCCAGACAGCAATAGGAGTAGAACTCTTTCCCATTTCAAAAGCCATTGGCGTATATAAAAAATATTCAAAGAAACACACTAAAAACATTTAAGCTTGTAAACAAGTACAGCAACATTACAGACACAAGGTTACACGAGTCATAAAAATACAAAAAAAAAAAATTTCCTTTACAGTAGCATCAAAACAAGTATAATAATTAGGAATAAATTCAACAAAGAGTGTAACCCTTATAAACTAAAACCTACAAAATACTGTTTTAAAAAATATAAGAGGGCTTTAATAAATGCAAAAAGATCTTCTGCTAATGGGTAGGTACTTAATATTGTTAAGATAGCAATATTCTCCAACCAATCTACAGATTCAATGTAATCTCTATTAAAATACCAGATGATCCTTTTGCACGAGTTGACTAATTTATTCTAAAATTCATATGTAAGTGCAGGAAACCTAGAATAATTCTAGCAAAAAATCTTAAAAAAAATAAAATTGAAATACTCTCACATTTTCCAATTTCAAAGCCTACTACAAAGACATGTTAATCAAGACTACATAGTACTGGGATAGCGGTAGGTATAAATGGACAATAAGTACATAAAGAGATGCTGAATATCATTAGACATTAGGAAAATGAAAATCAAAACAGCAAAATTTTCATATCACCAAAAATGGCTATGATTAGACATGATGGAAAAGAACAAGTGTTAGCATGGATCTGAAAGAACTGGGATCTTTATAGACTGCTGGTGGAAATACAAAATCTTACAGATGCTTCAGGCTTTCTACTTTCACAAAAACTTTTTACAGAGAATTATTATAACTCAGCAATTTCACTGCTAGCTATATAATAAAGAGGTCTGAAAACATTTTTCCACAGAGAAATGTAGACCCAAACGTGCATAGAAACATTATTTATAGTAACAAAAACAGAAAACAACCCAGTGTAAATCACTTGATAGACAACAAAATGTCTGTTGATCTGTAAAATGGAATATTATTCAGCCATGAAAATATAATTACTGATGTATGATACAAAATGGATGAACCATGAAAATATACTAAGTGAAAGAAACCAGATACAAAAGGCCACACATGGCATGATTTAATTCATATTAAATATTCTGAATTGGCAACTCTATACAGTTAAGTCAATTAATACTATCTTAGGCCACTTTGTGTTACTATAAGGGAGTAGGTGATGCTTTGTAATTTATTAAAAAAAAAGGGGGGGCTTATTTAGCTCATGGCTTGCAAACTGTACATGAAGTACGGCACCAGCATCTTTGTGGTTTCTGGTGAAGGCCTCAGGTTGTTTTACTCATGGTAGGAGGTGAAGGGGCACCTGTGTATGCAGAGATTACATGGTCAGAAGCATGCAAAAGAGAGAGGGGAAGGTGCCAGGCTCTTAGTCCATTTTGACTAAAATACTAGCTCTTGTGAAAACTAATAAAGTGAGAACTTAATCAACCCTGAGAAAGGGCATTAATCTATTCATGAGAGATATGCCCTAATGACTAAAAGACCTCCCTTAGGCTTGATCTCCAACACTGGAAATTAAATTTCAACATGAGATATGCTGGAAACAAATAAATCATATTTAAACTACATTAAGTGGTTTCCAAGAGAATGTGGGAGGGAGGTATGAGGTATGATTGCTGATGGCTATGAGGTGATGAAAATATTCTAAAATTAGATAGTGGCAATGGTTGTAAAATTTTGTGAAGACAAAACAATTGAATTACATACATTAGGGTAAATTGTATTGTATGTTAATTATGCCTCAATAAAAAGGGAGAAAATTGTGTGACTGTTTAAAGAGAATAGATGCTTAAAGTGACCTTATTCAATAAGCTATTTGAATGGAATGAGAAATATTCTACACTGAGAGAGGTAATGTTCTTTGCAGGGAAAGAAATGGCTAGATATAAGCATTTATAATGGATATAAGCATTTATATCTGATGATAGTGCAAGTAATTAACCATTGTTAAGCTGTCTTGCTACTGTTGTCATGAAGAAAAAAGAAGAATAAAATGTTTTAAAGATGTTTCAATTCAAAAAAGACCAATAAAGTACTAAATTACCCCCAGAAAGAATATTTGCTCATACACCAAACTCTTAATATTCTTTTCCAGTTTTAATCTTAATTTTTCTATTTTTAAAAATGTCATTTTCTCCCCAACATCCAAAAATAATAATTTGAGCTTCCATGGGAGTATAGGATGAAATTATATTTAAGGTATTAAAATGAGCTAATTTTAACTTATAAATTACTTTAATATGTGGTCAAATTATTTCAATAATGATGAAAAGTAAGAGAATTCCTAACACCAACACATGTAGTTTCAAACAGTAAGATAATTCAAAATAAAATAGAGAAGACAAATGATCCTTAAGCCTCTTCCTAAGGATAATTCTGATGTCTTATGACATAAATGAAAAGAGTATGCAAGGTGATTAGAATTAATTATACAGTCTCTTAGATAAAAACATCAATACATTCTTAGTAACATAAAGTGAAAAATATCTTAATAAATAGTATATAAACTACACTATATGAACCCTGAAATAGTTAAAATGAATTTGTAAATACTTAATAAAAATAGTGATTTGGAATAAAAGCATTCGATTGCTAGGGCTTAAATCAAAAAAACTTTTTCACTCTCTTCTAGTTAATTTTATATAATCTAGTTAATTTTTTTTAAGTTCTAACTTTTATTTTAAGTTCAAGAATACACGTGCAGGTTTGTTTCATAGGTAAATGTGTGTGATGGTGATTTCCTGCACACATCATCTCATCACCCAGGCTATTCTTTCTGATCCTCTCCCTCCTCCCATGCCCCATCCTCCAACAGGCCCCAATGTATGTCACTGCACCCCATATGTCCATGTGTTCTCATCATTTCGCTCCCACTTATAAGTGAGAACGTGTGGTATTTGGCTTTCTGTCCCCGTATTAGTTTGCTAAGGACAATGGCTTCCATTGTGTATACTTCCCTGCAAAGGACATGATTTGGTTCCTTTTAATGGCTGCACAGTATTCCATGGTGTATATGTACCACATTTTCTTTATCCAGTCTGTCATCGATGAGAATTTAAGTTGATTCCATGTTTTTGCTATTGGAAGTAGTGGTACAAAAAATGTATGCATGCATGAGTCCCTATAACAGAATGATTTACATTCCTTTGGCTATATACCCAGTAATGGGATTGCTGGATTGAATGATATTTCTGCCTCTAGGTCTCTGAGGAATCACCACACTCTCTTCCACCATGGTGGAAGATTTTTTTAAATTAATTTGATTTTTAATTTTGTTTTTATTTTGAATTCTGGGATACATGTGCAGGATGTACAGGTTTGTTACATAGGTAAAAATATATGCATTTTAAATCTATCCACAGCATAGTCTTAGAGTATATTTGTCAGAAACACACAAAAAAAGACAAAATATGTTTTTATTTTTTTGTTTTTTGTTTTCAAGAAGGCAGATTAGAGGCATTGCTGATATACCTCTGTTGGAAGGACAAAATAGCGTGTAGAGGTTCACACTGTGAACCTTTTTTCAAGAAGTGACAGAATAACTGAGGAGGAAAACCAAATTCCTTTTTGAAGGAATCAGCTGGGTGCAGCCTTTACTGTGAGTCAAGTAATGGGGTGAGTCCCCAGAATGTGAGAGGGGAAGAGACTGCCTGTGGGACACACCCCTTCACCAGACAGCCTGAAAGTCCAAACCACAGGGGATGGCCTTAACTCTATCCAGCCAGCACAGGAACCAATAGGGGGAATGTCATGGAATATACAAGTAAGAGTAGTGGTGAGAATACCATTGTGTACATGCCCAATCCCCAGTATGGACCAAAGAAAGCCATTCCTTAATGTTCCTCACAGGGTACCCTGCAGAGGTTAGCCAAATAGTTCAGCCAGTGGTCACAGGTTAAAAGAAGCCCTCAACTGTGTTCCACAATAGAACCTCAGGTGGGGATGAAATCTCTTGGCTAGGGTCAAGGGGTGGAGAACAAGTAAAAAGTTGCCTGTAGCTACAAGTACAGGAGCCGGGCACCCAGCCTTGCTGCCCAATGGGAGGGGCATGGCCTGAAAGCCATAGCTGGGATTTCCTTAACTGTGTTCTACAATATAGCCTCAGGTGAGGATGAACTCCCTTGGCTAGGGCCAGAGGGTGGAGGACAAGTAAAAAGTTGCCTGTAGCTACAAGTACAGGAGCTGGGCACCCAGCCTTGTTGTACAATGGGGAGAGGTGTGGCCTGAAAGCCATAGCTGGGATTTCCACAGGGAAAGCTTATGACCCAGGGTAGTTGCAAGTTCTGAGTGGGGGCTGCCTGAAATTTAGTTTGCTGCTGCCAGTGGAACACTGAGGGAGTGGATCTACCCTGCCAAAATCGTGGGATAAGTGTGGGGCTTACTGCTGTCTGCTATTCTCCACTTCTTGCACAAACTCTTCAGTGAAGCAGACACAGCAACACTTCCCTCTGGAACATCAACCCAATGGCCAGAGAAACATCCCCGATCCTCTAACACTCACAGGAGCTGCTACTTTCCCTGTAGGCAGAGAGTCAGAGTACAAACAGAGAGTCAGAGCTGTGCAACAGCTATCAGGTTGCACAAGAGATAGAATCACAATTTCTCTCTACTTGGAACATCAACATTCCTATGGATGAAGAGAAGTGCCTGTCTCATCTGAATAGCCAGAGAACTGGGCCAATCCCCACCTGATTTTGCCCCATCACCTGCCCTGGTAACTTAACATAAAGACCAGAAACTTTTTGGAGCTATATGGCCCCAACTATTGCCTGAGATATGAGAGGACCCACCCTGGACAACATAAGGTAAGCAAAAATCCCACTGCTACATCACAGCTGGTGTTCTTTCACTAGCATCACCTCCTGTCTGGAAGGCAGCTAACAGAGTTCATTACAACATCTCCTGGTAGAATAACACTACTCAGGCTACTCAGGAAGTAAAAAAAAAAATGGCTGCATGATCTCAGCTATCACCTTTGCTTATACCACTCTGGCTAACCAGGAGGTCCTGAGTCTCTCCATATGACCAGTTGATGACTACTATAACCAGCACTGAAGAAAGTCAACACATGAAGACTATCTATAACCAATGAATCTCACAGAGACTACATCACTCCCCTACCACCCCCGTTAGAGCTGGTGCTACTAACCCCAGCTGGGAGACTTGAAAACAGGTAACATTACTGGGTTCTTTGCATACATTCCTCACCACCAGCCTGCAGTATGCCAGCTTCACTGAGTGGCTAGACCCAAAGGAACAGAAACACTTAACAGTAGTCTGGCTCCCAGAGACTCCCATTCTTAGGGGACTGGGGAGTGCACCACATCAAAAAAATATGCTGTGTGACAAAATAAATTGGACAGCAGGCTTTGAGCATTAGATTTGGAAGTTTCTTTCAGCAGAGGCACAGTTGCTGTGCTGAGCTCAGCAGGGAGAGTCTGGAGCTCACCCCTACAGATAGCCCTGGTGCATATGAAGGGTTTTGGAGAAGGGGACATCTTTCTTCCCTCATCCATTACCACAAGTACAGTGGGGCTTCTTCCACAGGAGGCTGATGTTGGTAAAACTACAGATAGCCACCCTGGAACATGTCAGGGTGACTCGTTCCCCATACGAGTAGCATCTTCCAGGTTCAGGGTTGCACAAGAGAAAGAATCACAATTTCTCTCTACTTGGAACATCAACATTCCTATGGATGAAAAGAAGTGCCTGTCTTATCTGAATAGCCAGAGAACTGGGACTGGAGTTTATCTGAATAAATGTTAGCCAAGACTTTTGCATCCAGAAAAACTAAGTTTTATAAATGAAGGATAAATAAAGTCATTTTCAGACAGATACCTGCTGAGGTAATTTGTCACTACCAAAGCAGCATTACAAGAAACGCTAAAAGGAGTTCTAAACTTTGAGACAAAAGCCCAATATGCACCAAAATGTAACTTCCTGAAAGCTTAAAACTCACAGGGCCTATAAAACAATAATACAACAACAAAACACAAACTACCTATGTAACAACATGATGAAGAGAACAGTATCTCACATCTCAAAATTATTATTGAATGTAAATGGCCTAAATGCTCAACTTAAAAAGAATAAGAATGGTGGGATGGATTTAAAAATCACACATCAATATCTGTTGTCTTCAAAAAACTCACTTAACAAAAATAGATTCATATAAACTCATGGTAAATGGGTGGGAAAAAAATGTTCCACACAAATGAAAACCAAAAATGAGCAGTGGCTATTCCTACACCAGACAAAACAGACTTCAAAGCAAAAACAGTAAAAACAGACAAAGGTCATTACATAATGATAAAGAATCAATTCAAAAAGAAGATATTACAATCTATATTTCATACATCAACACTGGAGCTCCCAGATTCATAAAACAATTACTACTATACCTAAGAAATGATCTAGACAGCAGCACAATAACAGTGGGAGACTTCAACATACCACTAACAGCACTAAACAGATCATCAGGACAAAAAGTCAAAAAAGAAACAATGGACTTAAGCAACATACTAAAACAAATGGACTTTGATAGTTATCAGACATTCCACCCAAGCACTGCAGAACATACATTCTTCTCATCAATACATGGAACATTCCCCAAGACAGACCATATGATAGGCCACAAAACAAATCTCAATAAACTTAATAAAATGGAAATAATATTAAGTATCTTCTTAGGCCACAGAGGAATAAAACTAGAAATCAACTCCAAAAGGAACCATAAAAATTGTACAAATACATGGTAATTAAATAATCTGTTCCTGAATGACTTTTAGGTAAGAAATAAAATCAAGATGGAAATTAGAAAGTATTTGAAGTAAATGGTAATAATGACACAAGTTATTAGAACCTCTGGGTTACATCAAAAGCAGTGCTAAAATGAAAGTTTATAGTGCTAAATGCCTACATCGAAAATCTGAAAGAGCACAGATTGACAACTTAATGTTACACCTTAAGGAAGTAGAGTAATAAGAACAAATTAATCCCCCACTTAGCAGAACAAAAGAAATAAAAAATGTTAGAGTAGAACTAAATGAGACTCAAAGAAAAAAATACAAAAGATAAATGAAATGAAAAGCTAGTTATTTGAAAAAAATAATAAAATTGTCAGACCATTATATAGATGAACCAAGAAAACTGAGAGAAAATCCAACTCAGCTCAATTAGAAACAAAACTGGAGACAATACACCTTACACAATAGAAACATGAAAGATCATTTGAGACTACTGTGGATACCTTTATGTGCACAAACAAAGAAAACCTAGAAGAAATCAATAAATTCCTGGAAACATACAACCCTCCTAGATTAAGCCAGAAAGAAATAGAAACCCTGAACAAACCAATAACAAGAGGTGAGATTGAATCAGTAATTTTAAAATTGCCAAGGAAAAAAGCAATGGATTCACAGCTGAGTTCTAGCAGACATTCAAATAATTAGTACCAATTCTGATGAAACTATTTCAAAAGATTGAGAAAGAGTGAATCCTACCTAAATCATTCTGTGAAGCCAATGTCATTCTGATGTCAAAACCAGAAAATAACAGAAAAAAATACACATGAATAATCTTGATGAACATAGATGGAAAAATGCTCAACAAAATACTGGCTAACTGAATCCAGCAGCTCATTAAAAAGATAACATGATGAAGTATGTTCATTCATAGGGATGCAGGGATGATTTAACATAGGCAAGTCAATAAATGTGATACATCACATAAACAGAATTAAAAACAAAAATTATGTGAGCATCACAATAGATGCAGTAAAAGCATTTGACAAAATCCAGCACCCCTTTCTGATAAAAACTCTCAACAAACTAGACATTAAAGGGACATACCTCAAAATAATAAAAATGAAAACCCCACAACCAACATTATCCTGAATGAGGAAAGTTGAAAGCATCTCCCCTGAGAACAGGAATAAGATAAGGATGCCCACTATCAATATTCCTATTCAGCATAGTTCTGGGAGTCCTAGCTGGAGCAATTAGGGTAGAGAAAGAAATAAAGGGCAACCGAAATGGAAAAGAGGAAGTCAAAATATCACTGTTGGCAGATGATATGAATAGTATCCTAGACTCCTCCAAAATACTCCTACATTTGATAAACAAATTCAACCAAGTTTCAGATTACAAAATCAATATACACAAATTAGTAGCATGGTTATTTGGCAACAACAACCAAGCTAAGAATCAAATCAAGCACTCAACCCCTTTTACATCAGGTGCAAAAATAATAATGATAATGAGATAAAAGATGTCTACAAGAAGAATTACAAAACACTACTGAAAGAAGTCATATATGACACAAATAAATGAAACCATATCCCATGCTCATGGATTGGAAGAATTAATATTGTCAAAATGACCATACTGTTCAAAGCAATCTATAGATTCAATGCAATTCCCATCAAAAGAGCAACATTGTTTTTCACAGTATTAGAAAAAACAATCCTAAAATTTATATGGAACCAAAGAAAAGCCCAAATAGCCAAAGAAATTCTAAGTAGAAAGAACAAATCTGGAGGGATCACATTACTGGACTTCCAAGTTATACTACAAAATTATAATTACAAAAACAGCATGGTACTAGTATAAAAACATAGAACAGAATCACAGAAGCGTGAACCCCAAAATAAAGCCAAATACTTTTACATAAAACCCAAATACTTTGAAATAAAGCCAACTGATTTGACAAAGCATACAAAAACATAAATTGGAGAATGGACACCCTATTTAATGAATGGTTCTGGGAAAACTGGCAAGCCACATGTAGATGAATAAAACTGAACACTATCTCTCAATTTATACAAAAAAACAATTCAAGATGGATCAAAGACTTAAATATAAGACCTGAAACCATAAAAAGTCTAGAAGACAACACTGGAAAAACTGTTCTAGATATTAGTCTAGGCAAAGAATTCATGGCTAAGATCCCAAAAGAAAATGCAGCAAAAACAAAAACAAATAAATGGGACCTAATTAAATTGAAAAACTTCTGCACAGCAAAATAAATAATCATCAGATTAAACAGACAACCCGCAGAATTGGAGAACATATTTGCAAAGCATACATCTAACAAAGGACTAGTAGCCAGAATCTGCAAGGAACTCAAATCAACAAGAAAAAAAAAATGCCATCAAAACCTATGCAGATGACATAAATAGACATTTCTCAAAGAAGATATACAAACATCCAACAAACATGAAAAAATGCTCAATATAACTAATCATCCGAAAAATGAAAATTAAAACCACAATGAGATACCACCTTACTCTTGCAAGAATGGCCATAATTAAAAAGTCAAAGAACAATAGATGTTGGTGTAGCTGTGAAGAAAAGGAAACACCTGTACACTACTGGTAGAAAAGTTAATTAGTACAGTCTCTATGGAAAACAATATGGAGATTCCTTAAAGAGACAAAAGTAGATCTACATTTTGATTCAGCAATCCTACTTCTGGGCATCTACCCAAAAGAAAAGACATCATTATATGAAAAAGACACTTGCACACATATGTTTATAGCAACACAGTTCACAAAGATGTACAGCCAACCTAAGTACCCCTGGACTAAAGAATGGATAAAGAAAATGTGGTATACATACACCATGAAATACTCCTCAGCCATAAAACAGAATGAAATAATGTATTTTGCAGGAACTTGGATGGAGTTGGAGGCCATTATTCTAAGTGAAGTAACACAGGAGTGGAAAACCACAAAACATATGTTCTCACTTATAAGTGGGAGCTAAGCTATCAGTATGCAAAGGCATATAGAGTGATATAATGTAATTTAGAGACTCAGAAGGGGGAGAGTTGGAAGGGGAATAGGGATAAGAAATGACAATATACACCACTCAGGTGACTAGTACTAAAGTCTTGGATTTCACCACTGTATCATTCATCCAAGTAATAAAAAAAGACATGTACTCCAAAAGTTATTGAAATACAAATTTGAAAAATAATAATAAATTAGAAAGTCAAAACAAATAAAACATTATTCAGCAGTGTGATACATTTTTATAACTTTATTCATTTCAATACGTTTTCCGGAAACAAGTGGTTTTTAGTTACATGAGTAAGTTCTTTAGATATTGGTACGCCCATCACCGAAGAAATGTACACTGTACCCAGTGTGTAGACATTTATTCTTCAACCCCTCCCACCCTTCTCTGTGAGTCCCCCCAAATTATTGTGTCATTCTTAGGTCTTTTTGTCCTCATAGCTTAGCTCCCACTTATGAGTGAGAACGCACGATGTTTGGTTTTCCATTCATGAGTTACTTCATTTAGAATAATGGTCTCCAATTCCATCCAGATTGCTGCAAATTTCCTATTTCATTCATATATATATGAGTGAATATATATATCATATTTTCTTTATCCATTTGTTGATTGATAGGCATTTGGGCTTGTTCCATATTTTTGCAACTGCAAATTTTGCTGCTATAAACATGTGTGTGCAAGTATCTTTTTCATATAATAACTTCTTTTCCTCTGTGTAGATATCCAGGAGCGGAATTGCTGGATCCAATGATAGATCTACTTTTAGTTTTTTAAGAAATCTCCACACTGTTTTCCATAGGGGTTGTACTAGTTTACATACCCACCAGCAGTGTAAAAGTGTTAGATCTATTATTTTTTGTTTTTTTGATTATGTCCACTCTTGCAGGAATAAGGTGGTATCTTATTGTTTTTGATTCGCATTTCTCTGATAATTAGGGACGTTTAGCACTTTTTCATGCATTTGTTGGCCATTTGTATATCTTCTTTTGTGAATTGTCTGTTCATGTTCTTAGCCAACTTTTTGATGGGATGCTTTGTTTTTTACCTGCTGATTTGTTTGAGTTCCTTGTAGACTGAATATTAGTCTTTAGAAAGATGAATAGATTGTGAAGATTTTCTGCCATTTTGTGGATCACTTATTTACCTTGCTGATTATTTCTTTTGCTGTAGAGAAGCTTTTTAGTTTGATTAAGACCCATCCATTTATCTTTGTTTTTGTTGAATTTGCTTTGGGGTTCTTGATCATTAAGGTTTTGCCTAAGTCAATGTCTATTAGGGTTTCTCCAATGTTATCTTCTAGAATTTTTATGGTTTCATGTCTCAGATTTAAGTCTTTGATCTACCTTGAGTTCAGTTTTTGTATAAGGTGAGAGATGAGGATTCAGTTTCATTTTTCCAGTGTGGCTTTCAAATTACCCCAGCACCATTTATTGAATAGGGTGTTTTTTTCCCACTTTATGTTTTTGTTTGCTTTGTCAAATACTAGTTGACTGTGAATATTTAGCTTAATTCTGGGTTCTCTACTCTGTTTCATTGGTTCTCTATTGTTTCTACCAGCACCATGTTCTTTTGGTGACTATGATCTTATAGTATAGTTTGAAATCAGGTAATATTGAAATCAGGTAATATAATGCCTTCAGATTTGTTCTTCTTGCTTACTTTGACTTTGGTTATGCAGGCTCCCTTTAGGTTCCGAATGAAATTTAAGATTGTTTTTTCTAGTTCTGTGAAGAATGATGGTGGTATTTTTATGGGAATTGTATTGAATTTATAGGTTGCTTTTGATAGATCATTTTCACAATATTAATTATTCTAATCCATAAGCATAAGATGTGTTTTTCATCTGTTTGTGTCATCTATGATTTCTTCCAGCAATGTTTTTTAGTTTTCCTTGTAGAGGTCTTTTACCTCCTTGGTTAAGTATATTTCTAAGGTTGGGTTTTTGCTTTGTTTTGTTTTGTTTTTTTTCAGCTATTGTAAAATGGGTTAAGTTCCTGATTTGATTCTCAGCTTGGTCACTCTTAGTGTATAGCGGGCTATTGATTTGTGTACATTTTGTATTCTAAAATTTTGCTGGATTTACTTACCAGTTCTAGGAGCTTTTTAGATGAGTCTTTAGAGTTTTCTATGTATATGATCATATCACCAGAAAAATAGCCATTGACTTCCTCATTACTGATTTAGATGCCCTTTGTTTCTTTTGCCTGCTCTTGCTAAGACTTCTAGTACTATGTTAAATAGAAGTGGTGAAAGTGAGCATTCTTGTCTTTTTCATTTCTCAGGGGGAATGCTTTCAACATTTCCACATTCAATATAATGTTGGCTGTGGGTTTGCCACAGATGGCTTTTATTACCTTAAGGTATATCCCTTCTATGCCAGTTTTACTAAGGGTTTTAATCATACAGGGATGCTGAATTTTGTCAGATGCTTTTTCCGTGTTTATTGGGATGATCATATAATTTTTTAAAATTCTGTTTATTTGGTATATTACATTTATTGACTTGTGAATGTTAAACCATCCCTTCATCCTTGGTATGAAAACCACTTAATTATGATGTATTATCTTTTTGATAATACTGTTGAATTTGGTTAGCTAGTATTTTGTTGAGGATTTCTACATCTATGTTCATCAGGCATATTGATCTATAGTTTCCTTTGTTATGTCCTTTCCTGAATTGGATATTAGGGTGATACTGGCTTCATAGAATGTCTTAGGGAGGATTCCATCTTTCTCTGTCTTTTAGATCCTGTCAAAGGATTGGTACCAATTCTTCTTTGAATGTCTGATAGAATTCAGCTGTGGATCTGTCTAGTCCTGGACTTTTTTGTTGGTAACTTTTTAATTACCATTTCAATCTCACTGCTTGTTATTGGTCTGTTCAAAGTTTCTATTTCTTCCTAGTTTAATCTAGGAGGGTAAGATATTTCCAGGAATTTATCCATCTCCAGTAGATTTTCTAGTTTATGTGAATAAAGATGTTCATAGCAGGCTTGAATGATCTTTATATTTCCGTGGTATCAGTTTTATAACTTTACATTCACTGGATTATGAATTTCTCTTTTTTGTAAAAAAACACATAGCTATTTTTGAATAATAATGAAGACAGTAACACAGGGACATTTCTGTGCATGCTTTTTATTCTTAAATCTATAAAGGCTTCATATTATTCCATGAAACAAAAATTTTAATATCGCACACTTACACACTACACAAATTAACTATAGACTCTTATTGTTAACTGTCATTGTTTCTTAAATATACCAAATGCTATGGCAGTAAAATAAATCTTTTTTTAAATCAAACCAGGGCATTTTAATTTTGCTGTTTTTGTTATTTTTGTTGCCTCTTTCTTTCTTTCTTTCCTTCTTTTTTCTTTCAGCTTCAGTACATTGTATGGTAATGAAACAAAGCTCTGGAAATGTACTCTTATTTTATCGTTATCAGCTAGGGCCAATACTGGAGTCCAGATTTTTCTGGAGGAAGCTATGTTGAATTATCTAACTATATGAGTCTATTTTGAGTGACAACAGGAGTCATATTGAAAAAGGAGAATGTTTCTATTTGGTTTTGCATTTTATACTGGACATTGTCCCTGAAACAACTTGCATAGCTTTGTTCTGATCCCCTACTTTAAGATATGCGCACGCGGGCGCACACACACACACACACACACACACACACACGATTTTATGTTAATGTTTAAATGTTATGTCTTTAGTCATAGAGGTCTGGAGAAAACGTGCTGAATATAACACGAGTTTGTGTGCTGGGTTCATAAGTGATTAAATTCATACCTTTTCTACCTCAAGGGTCATTTATCTCTCAGTCACACAATTTCTGAGAGAATCATTCATAGTCCCACTCCTTGTTTTAAAATTATATCATTGAAAAAATCTTATTATTGAAGTTACATTTGTTTAAGAGCGACATGTTAATTTGGGATAGATATGCTAATAGAAAGAAACTAAGAAGAGTAAGCATAATACAAAAAATTTAAAAAGATATAAGGAATCATAGTCCGGACCTGTCTATTTATACACACATTTAGCATTTATACTTAAGGGCCCCAGCTGTAATATACATTCCCTGAACAGTCTGATTAATGAACTAGTAGGTTGCTTGGGACATCATGCAGTACATTTAACAGGCAAACACTGACACATTAGCATTCAACAATCTCTTCCCAGAAGGAAAAACCTATTAGACAAAGAAGCATGCAGAAAGAAGATAAAAGAAAGACAGCAAGCATTGAAAAAGAAAAGAGCTTTTAAATCACTTGGAGATTTTTTTCTATAATTCTTGCTTTCTTTAATAAAGTCGAGGAACTTCCTAACTCACTGCAAAGGAGCAAGGAGCAAAAGTTATGTTCTTTCAAATTTCATTTGCCTTCAGCAAGGTTTTGAAAACTACTAAAACTATTTTATGAAACATAAAAAAGTGGTTTTCCTGTCACTAATAAATGTTATTCTTACAGCCTCCCCAATGAAATCTCATCTTCTCAGGTAAAAATTCAAGTTTATCTCACTGAAATTTGAACCAAACTTTTCTGATTCCAGGGTATCTGTTTATCTCACTGAAATCTGACCCACGATTTCTGATTCCAGGAATCGTGTGACTGAGAGATAAATAACCCTAGCAAAATGTATATATTAAGCTTGATTGTTTAAATACATACATTTTTATTAAATCCAGACTTTTTTGACAGACATTTCATATTGTCTCATTTTAATCATGCCTCATTTATCTATGATCTCAAGAAATCATTACATTCTGTGAGCCCCTTTCCCTCTGCTCATTTGATTCATGGCTAGTAATAAAATCTTTGCACCTTTCCTTCATCCTTCTTTTATATCTGGATTTGGTAGTTGCTTGCAGATGACTTGGACTCTATTACAAATGGGGCTTCCCTTTAAGATCCAATATTTGTAAGTGTTCCTCTGTTTTATTAATTTTACTACAGACAAATGGCAACTGTAGTACAATCTGTGAAACCAACTGTGCTTGCATTTGTATGATGTTTGATATGGCTCCTTTAGAGAAACCAATGTAGTTTCATTCTATGGTTTGGCATTTCTGTGTCAAAGCTCTCTGGCTTATAAATTAGCAAAGGATGCTGATTTGTATACTAGTACTCCAAACGAGTGAAACAAGTGGAAGTAAACTATAGTAAAGGCTGGAGTTTGTGGCAACTAGAATGTGTGCTTCACTAAAAGGGAGCTCCGATATCTGCCTTCAGAGATTGTGTGGTAGAAGTGTCACCTGAGTTTGTGGGTTTTCAAAAGAATCTCAAAGTCCACTTTGTTTTTGTTTTCCAAAGGTTTAAAATAAATTTTTTATGTACAAACACATATTTTTTAAAACAAAAATTTTAAATCGTATTTTGTCTAAACAAAACTCACATGTAGGTCAAATTTAACATATGGAATTTTGTTTGCTATTTACCTTTAAACTATATTGAAAAAAACATCTATTTTATCAAATCCTGACATTACTTTATGATATTACATTGAAGTTCTCCTGGATGACTCTGCCAAAGGTGGCAAATTCATTTTAACCAAGAATTCGATGTGAATTAATTGCTTAATATGGTGATAAAAGTGGGGGTTTAAGTCTAATATGCTCTACTAAAGGGTCAATATATTTGTAAATTCTCCCCTTTTACCTTAATAAATGCAATCTTTTTATATTTCTATTTAATATGATACTTGTTTTTTGTATAAAAAGAAAACATTAATATTTAACATTGATAAAACCAACTTCCAGGAGCATGAGTCACATTTATCATTTGACTTCTCAGTGCTTCTGGCACAAAAACAAAAACTTAAATGTGGCATGGTTCCTAGAATGAGAGCAATGGTTAACAGCTACCATATATATAGTATTCATCATTGTGTATTCCACATAAATTACAAAACTGACAAGTTGTATTGAAATGATAAAGGACAAAACTTTACATTTTTGGATAGTAGACAAAAGTCTTTAAATGCTACTAAATGAACCAGAATTTACCCATTCTGTAGAGAATCTAACTCCGGTCCAGAATATGGAACTCTAACGAGAATTAGCTGGTCAAAAATAGAATGGAGACTGAGTTTCGACTACAAACAGAAAACATAAGCAACTTTTAATTATCGACCCACTCCTTTATTTGTGGAATAGTGTTGCACTGATTATTTAATTGCATAACATTCCATTCATTTTCACAATGCTCTTTTCTCTGCAAGCAGTACAAAAAGAAAATCTTCAGTGTAAGTTTTTGCTTGGATTTTCTTATCCAATTACTTTAAGAATCCCTGCAATGATGACTATGGGCCAAGAATTTTAAATGACCTTCTATATATGTGTTTAGAAAGAGTAAAAATGTTTCTTATTACTAAGAAGTTAATCTGAACTTGTTTTGTTTTAAAATGGTTTGTTTAGAGGCAATTACATAAGAAGAGTAGTGGTTTAATGACTCAGTTTCACATACGTGTTTCAGTTCTTTCTGTGAGACTTATTCTGACTTTATGGCTTCACCTATTCCATAGCATATTGTCTTCAGAACTTTCATTCATAGGTTATCAATTAACTTTAGAAAAAAATTTCACTATAGTTAATTTTCTACCTATTAAATACAGATGGCTTGACTTGTGATTGTTCAACGATTTTTATAGTGATGTAAAAGTGACACAAATGCAGTAGAAACTAAAATTGTGAATTTTGATACTTTCTTGAGCCAATAATATAGAGTATGGTAGGCCTTAGCCATGCAGAGCAGTGGCAGTGGGCCTCAGCTCTAAATGAGCCATACATTCATGAGGGTAAACAACCAATATTCTACCATGGACTGTGGTGCCTGTGTTTTCTGGGTGTTGGATTTGGTGTTACTGGATTCCATAATGTCTACAAAATGCTCATTGGTGTCTCCTGCTTCTGATGAAAAGAAGAGAAAGGCAATTACTTTTGAGATGAAATTCAAAATAATAGCCCAGGGTGAAGGTGACAAGCCAGTAATGGCCATTGCATGTGAATTAAGACTTTTGCAATCTTGATCACCTAAAAGGATACGAAGAAAATCAGTGATGCAGTAATATCATCAAAAAAGGTAAAATCCACTGTGAATACAAAGAAAAGAGCTGGATTGGTTGATGATATGGAAAAATTACTTGTCATATGAATGAAAAATATAGAAGTTTATATTGTTTCGTCTACTCACAATCCAGACAAAGGCAAGAAGTCTTTTAGATATGCTAAAATAGTGTGCTGATGCTCTGATGTATATAAAAATGTTTACAGCATGTCTTGGGTGGTTCCCACACATCAAAAAGTGTCATAATTTTCATAATGTAAAGGTCAATGGTGAAGCAGCAGATGATATTACTGAAGGTGCCATAGCTTTAAGAAATAACTGCATAGGATAATTGTGGAAGAGAGATATTTGCCAGAACAATTCGTTCTCAATGAAATTAGCTTGTTCTGGAAGTGCATACAGGAACATACATACATCCATTAAGAGTCCAAGGCAATGCCAAGATTCAAGGCATTCAAAAACCATGGAATTCTGTTTTGGGGTTGAAATTTAATCAAGCTCAAATGAAAGAATTTCCTAATCTACTGCTTGAAGACCCCTAGAACTTTCAAGAACCCTAGAGTAAGCATACACTTCCCATTTATTATCATCATAACAAGAAAGTTTGGGCTATCTTAGCTTTGTCTGAAGACTTCTTTTTTAACTGTTTTGCTCTGCAGCAAAGAGAATAATGAAGACAAAACAACATCTTTCTTGAGATTCTTCTGATCTTACACAATGCTCTGGGCATCCATAGCACATTGCTGGTGACATGTATCCTAATGCAGATTGTGTATTTGCCACTGAACACAATCACACTCATTTGGCCAATGGACCCAGGTGCAAGAGCTGTATTCATAGCATACTATGTACACCAAATATTTTTGCAGGCTGCTAAAATGACTGATTCTGGTCCACACTTTGGGAAAGATGCTAAAGGCTAACATTTCTGCAACATAGAAAGAGGTCACACAGCAATGTTATTTGAAAGGAAGTTTTGAAGACATGAACACATTCAAAGACATTAAGAAAGATTCTCCTGTTGATAAAATGGTATCAAGTTAGTGTGCTTGGTAAACAGCTACAAATGGACATGAATGAAAAGGATATTCATAAGCTTATTGGCACTGAGGCTGAAGAACTGTCCAATGAGCAGCTGATCAATTTGGAAGAAGGAAGAAATAAATAAGTTGAGGCAGAGAAAGGAGTTATAGCTGAACCACCAAGAAAATTTACAGCAAAAAACTTTTGCAGAATCTGATGGGAGATATAGGATGCACTTGCTTGGTATAAAAATACATATAAAGAGCTGAGGAAATAAAAAGGAACAATCAGAACTTGAATATTTTCTTGAAGAACACGATGTTTGCTAAACCATCAAGTGCTGATGCCTCAGTGTTTTCTACCAGGTATTCTCAAGCCTCAGAAGAGAGAAAAACGGATGACTCTATCACTATAGAATCCCAGTCATCCAGCAACTAACTCTAGTTTGTTGCTTCAAATATTCTTCAGGCCCAGGGTGCTTTAAGCTGTGTATATTAATGGTGAATACCTATACATAGTACAAGTATATTAATGGTAAGTGACTATACATGGTACCAGTATATTAATAGTGAGTGTCTACACATGGTGAGTGCTGGTTCCAGTCCATGGCCTGTTAAGAACTGAGCTGCATAGAAGGAGGTGAGCAGTGGGAAAATGAGTAAAGTTTCATCTGTATTTATAGTTGCTTCCTATTGCTCACATACCACCTTAGCTCTGCCTCCTGTCAAATCAGCAGTGGCATTAAATTCTCACTGGAGCGCAAACTCTATTGTGAACTGTGCAGTCTACACATGGTGAGTGCTGGTACCAGTCCATGGCCTGTTAAGAACTGGGCTGCATAGAAGGAGGTGAGCAGTGGGCAAATGAGTAAATTTTCATCTGTATTTATAGTTGCTTCCCATTGCTCACATACCACCTTAGCTCTGCCTCCTGTCAAATCAGCAGTGGCATTAGATTCTCACTGGAGCACAAACTCTATTGTGAACTGTGCATGGGAGGGATCTAGGATGCATGCACCTTATTGGAATCTAATGCTTGATGATCTGTCACTGTCTCCCATCACCCCAAGAAGGGACTGCCTAGTTACAGGAAAATAAGCTCAAGGCTGCCACTGATTCTACATTATGGTGAGTTGTAAAATCATTATATGGTACAATGTAATAGCAATAGAAATAAAGTGCATAATAAATGCAAAACACGAGTCATCCCTAAACCATTGTCCTCACCCCCCAGCCTGTGGCAAAAATTGTCTTCCATGAAACCGGTCCCTGGTGCAAAAATGTCTGGGGACCACCGACCTATATAACCATCCTGTTTTTCACTCTGAGTATTTAACAAATTATATGAGAAATTTAACACTTTATTATAAAACAGGCTTTGTATTAGGTGACTTTTTCCAACTGTAGGCTAGTGCAAGTGTTCTGAGCACCATTGAGGTAGGCTAGGATATCTGGTAACTTATATGGAATAAAGCATATTTTCAACCTAAAGTATTTTTAACTTAGGCTTATCAGGACATAATCTTGTTGTAAATCAAGTTTCTGTTTATTATCACAAATAACAGTCATAGCCTAGAAATGCTCATTATTTCACACTTGTTAGTACCATCTTCAAAGTTTCCTTTTTCTATTCTTGGTTATTTTTTTCTGTAGTTTGTATTTGGAATAAAGAATAGCTCTTTTCTGTGACATATCCTAGGTTGTAACTTTGAAGAATACATGAAATGATTAGCTATTTAGTCCAAAGCAAACAAAATTAACTCAAAAGGTGTGTAGTGCTAATGAGCTTGGTAGAATCACCATTTTATTATTTGCTGTGGGGATAGAAAATTCTTTGGGAAGGTGTCTGGAGACAATGTGACAACTGAGATGCCCACTAGGAAATGTTCATGTGAATTTAATAGAGTTTTATTAAGTGTTAAGTAAATACTATATAGAATGTGATTCCAATTGAGGTTTCATTTCGTTTTTTATATTTTTATTTCATATTGTTTCAATTTATCATCCTTGAATTCAGTAATAGGTTCAATGCCATTCCTCACCGAAGATTTTAACATTGTTGCAACTGTATAGGTTTGCTACTTTTCTTTCAAGCAGTCTCATTCAGAAGCTATAAAATATTTAGAATTTTTTCTCAAAGAAAATATTGAATTCTAATGATTTGGAATCTCGTTCTTCAGCTGGGCATCCATTTAGCCAGCTTTTTTTTTTTCCTACTAATCAGCTTAATTTTGTTGTTATTTCAGTAACTAAAAGATAGAAAAGCAGATTTCTATGAACCAGTTTTAAGTGGTAGCTATTAGAGAGCTAAATTCAATTACAATAATATTTTTGTGAAATTAAAAATAATTGAAAATGTATTTCAGCATAAGCAACTGCATAATCTCAATTTAGCTTCTACTTTCGAAATAGTCATATACATCAATACTTCCATGAATACAAACTGGTACATCAGGGAAGATTCTTTAATAAATAGAATGCTATAGATAGACACCAAGAACATTACAGATGAAATAAATAAAATAATAATTTTGCTGTAACAGTCTATAAATACATCTTTTATCTATAGGAGCCATATTAGAACTGAAATGAAATGGATAAACATATTGGCATGAATTAAAGGCAGACATACGGCCTCCAAAATATTGAAGAAATATTCTTTTATGTTAAAATCTTAAATGGGAACTATTATTACATACAATGAATCTAATGCAAAATAAATAGAATATAGTTATATTGAATCATAGAACTGCATGAGCAATTTAAGATTTTTATAAAACTCATATTTTACATGGTAGGTTGTGTTAAAATTCTATTTCAAACCTTATTATTTTTCTCTTTTAATGAAATGAGAAACTAAAACTTATATACACTTTGTGATTTTTCCAAGCTATATCATTATATAGGATTAAAATCAGAACAACCCAAACACATGCATTCCTGTCCTGAAACGTTTGAAAACTATGTTGGTCTACATTTTTCTTTTTTCAGGGATTATGAAATATGTGTTCTCAATGTAAATTTTATCTTAAAACTAAAAACACTCTGAAACATCACCAATAGTAGAATATTTCAGAATGAAGTACAATAAATTGTAGGAGATTAGCACTAGCACAACAAAACTTTAATAAAATCACTGCAAATGTCCTTATTGTGATTCTACAACTTAACAACTTTAATATGTAGTCTCTTATAGTGTTAACCACCTTAGCTAGTAAAAATTCTATAAATACATACATTTTTTTCCTAAGATGAACTTAATAATGCATGCAAACAAGTGTACCTGATTATTAAGAATGCTGCATATGTATGCAAAATATTCAGAGAGTGCATAGAAGAAGGGAAGCAAATGCTATACCAAATTCAAATTTTAAATGAAAAATATCATGGAATATATCTGTATCAATATAGCTATATATATTTATATTTGTATCTGCTTATATATATTTATATACATGCATAAATGCATAGGAAATCACAAACACGTTTTACAGCTTTGATTCACAGTATTTGTAGTTTTGAATATCTACATTATTAATTTTCTAAGTTCCCCTTTACCACCAAACCCATAGCTACTACCATAAACTCACTTTTATTATCAGTTAATATGTAAAGATAAATCAGAATTATTTATTATTATACTTCCTGTTTATTTTATAAGTAAAATAACTAATGAATTTTCATTTATCTTTTCTTAAAAATCTGAAAGTATTATTTTATGACTTATGTAATTTTGATGATATTCTTTATTTCTTGCAATTGGCTTTGTGGTGAGTCTATTCAATTAAAGTCAAAATAAATTGTTATGGAATGAATATTTGTGTCCTCTCAAATTTATACGTTGAAGCCCTAACTCACCCATGTGACTGTATTTGGATATAGGACCTTTATGGGCATAATTAAGTTTAAATGAGGTCCACTGGGGTTAGGGTTCTTATAAAAAGAGACACTTGAGAGCTAATCTGCTCTCTCCACAGGCACAAAGAAAAGGTCAACACAAAGTGAGATGACTGCTATCTACAAGCCAGGAAAGGTAGCCTCAGAATGAAACCTACCTTGCCAGCACTATAATTTTGGACTTCTCATCTTCTAGAACATATGTTTATTATTTAAACCACTAGGTCTGTGATATTTTTTGGCAGCCCAAGCTGACTAATACAGAAGTAAACACACATTAAAACATGAAGTTAAGAGCACTAGGAACACTGCATTCCCCACACCAGACTTGGTGCATAGTCAATGCATTGCAGTTTCTGAATTCAAAGAATTCAGTCCCTAAGGCCAATCATAACCTTTGCATCCTGCATTTCCAGCCTTGATACCTCCATCTGAAAACAGCTGTCTGGACCATTGGCAGAGGCTTCTCACCAAGACCTCTTCCTGGTTGGGGGAGTAGGGATTTTGAAGACATTTTCCCCCACTCTGACTCAGTACTCAGTACTTTTTCCATTACTAGTCATTTTACTTTGTCTCTCCCTGGTCCATGAAATGGCAGGACCCTTTTGTCCAGAGCAGCCTCAGCAGTGATTCATTTCTCCATTCCACCCCACCAACGCCTGTAGTGAGAAACCTGACTCTCATCTGGCACTAGTCCTGAACATTGGTGGAGCTGGCACTTTCTCATGTTGCTTATACTATTGCAGCAAGTGATTAAAGACTTGACTGTTATTTTCATTTTGGCTTGTCATCTTAATTGACTAATCCAACACATGGTACCTCAGTTCGCTCCAGCTCAAATCAGCTCTTGACAATTTATTTCTTTAAAAGTTTCCAAAACATCTTTTAAAAGATATTGACTCTAGAATCTGTCATAACAAACTAGTTTTCTTAAAATTTTATAGATTAAAAATGATATATATTCAACGACATGTTGTTATAGTGGAAATTTTTACTGATTTTTATATTAAGGTTTTTCTTAGAAAATGATAAAATTATATATACCCAATTATGCTTAAAGTTTAGAAAACATATATTCAGTAAATAAATAAATGAAAGTACATTTGTCAGGGAAAGCTAATTGTTTCCCATTTTGTCATTTTACTAACTCATGAAAAATCATTAAAGGGAGAAGTCATCCCTGTTTTGACTCTTCTGTCTTATTGAAAGGAATGACAATTTAATGACACAAATTTATAAAGAAAAGAGGTTTAATTGGCTCATGGTTCTTCAGTCTATACAAGAAATATGGCTGGGGACGCCTCAGGAAATTTACAATCATGGCAGAAGGCAAAGGAAAACCAGGTGCAACTTTCATAGCTGAAGCAGGAGTAAAAGAGAAGCAGGAGGTGCTTGCTATACACGTTTAAATAACCAGATCTCTCATGAGAACTCATTCACTATCTTGAGAACAGCAAGGAGAAAATCTGTACCAAAGATCCAATCACCTCCCACAGGCCCCTCTCCTAACACTGGGGGCTATAATTCAACATGAGAGTTGGGCAGGGACACATATCCAAACCATATCATTCTGCTCCTGGTCACTTCCAAATCTCAGGTCCTTCTCACATGGCAAAATACAATCATCCCTTCTCAGCAGTCCCTCAAGTTTTAACTCATTTCAGCCTTAACTCAAAAGTCCACAGTCTGAAGTCTAATTTGAGAGAAGGCAAGTCTGACTTGAGCCTGTAAAATCAGAAACAAGTTAGTTACTTCCAAAGTACAATGGGGACACAGGCATTGGGTAGATATTCCTGTTTCAAAATCAGCCAAAAGAAAGGGGCTCCAGGACTCCAGTAGGACAGTCATTAACTCTTAAAGCTCCAAAATAATCTACTTGAATTCCATGTCTCACATTCAGGTCACACTGATGCAAGGAGTGGGCTCTTAAGGCTTTGGGTAGCTCTGCCCTGTGGCTCTGCAGGGCTCACCTCCCATGGCTCCTGTCAAGGGCTGACATTGAGTGCCTGCAGCTTTTCCAGGCACATGGTGCAAACTGTTGGTAGAGCTACTACTCTGGGGTCTGGTGGACAGTGGCACTCTTCTCACAGCTCCACTAGAAAGTACCCAGTGGGGATGCTGTGTGGGTGCTCTAACTTCACATTTTCCCTTTACACTGACCTAGTAGAGGTTCTCCATGAAGGCTTTCCTTTGCAGCATGCTTCTGTCTGTACATACAGGTTTTTCCAAACACCTAAAATTTAAGTGAATGCTCCCAAGCCTCAACTCTTGCACTCTGTGCGCCTGTAGGCTTAACACCATGTACAAACTGTCAAGGCTTACATTTTGCACCAAACTACCAAGGCTTACAGTCTGAAGCAATGGCCCAGGCTGTACTTTGGCCCCTTTTAGCCTCTGGAATGGCAGAGATACAGGGAGCAGTGTCCTGAGGCTGCACAGGACAGCAGAGTACTGGGCCTGACCGAGGAAACTATTATTCCCACCTAAACCTCCAGGCCTGTGATGGGAGAGTCTGTCTCTGAAATGACTTCAGGGCCCTTTTCCCAATTTTTTGGCTATTAGTACTTGACTTCCTTTCAGTTAGGCAAATTTCCGCAGCCTGCTTAAATCCCTCCCATGAAAATGGGTTTTTCTTTTCTAACACATGATCAGCCTGCAAATTTTTCAAACTTTTATGCTCTACTTCCTTTGTAAATATAAGTTCAAGTTTTACATCATTTATTTGCTCACAAATATGAGCATAGGCTTCTGAAAGCAGCCAGGGTATTTCCTGAACACTTTTTGTTGATTAAAAATTTCCTCTGCCAGATAGCCTAAATCATCACTCTCAGGTTTAAAGTTCCCCAGATTCCTAGGCAGGGGCACAATGTCTCCAACTTCTTTGCTAATGCATAACAAAAGTAACCTTTGCCCTACTTTCCAGTAAGTTCCTCATCTCCATCTGAGACCTCCTCGGCCTGGACTTCATTGTCCATATCACTATCAGCATTTTGGTCACAAAAATTTAACAAATCTCTAGAAAATTCCAAACTTTCCCTTATCATTCTGTCTTCTTCTGAGGCCTCCACACTGTTCTAACCTCTGCTCCCTACCAAATTCCAAATTCGCTTCCACATTTTCAGGTATCTTTTTTAGCCATGCCCCACTCCTAAGTAGCAATTTTCTGAATTAGTTTGTTCTCATACTGCTATAAAAAATACCTGGGCCTGGATAATTTATAAAGAAAATAAGTTGAATTGGTTCATAGTTCCACAGGTTGTACAGGAAACACAGCTAGAGAGATCTCAGGAAACTGACAATCATGGCAGAGGCTGAAGGTGAAGCAGGCATGACTTACATGGCCAGCGTTGGAGGAAGAGAGGGAATGGGGAGTTACCACACACTTTTAAACAACCAGATCTCATGAGGACTCATTACCATGAAAACCGCAAGGGGAAATCAGTCCCCAAGGAGTAATCAAATCTCATCAGGCCCCACTTCCAATATTGGAGATTATTATTGGAGATTTTGGCAGAAACATATACATACACCACAAATGTTACCACATTATACTTGGTAATTTACTTTATTTTCTGTTCCTTACATTATTAAGATAAGAATTATCAGAGTAACTGTATCTCAAGTCTGTGAACAAGGCATACTAGTAACAGACTCTTCAAATGTAACTTACTCATTAGTATAATGGGTTGGAAATGAAACCACAATTGGGTCTCAATGACAGTTGAGAGAAGGACTAATTAAATTGATTAACTTGCATATCAATAAATTAAAATTTAGAAACTGTCTATGGTAATCAAATTTGAGAAATTTCTGCTGACATAAAATGTTATTCAAGTCTATTTACATTTTTTAGAAAATAACACTTTTCTTGATCACAAATTCCTATGAGATTTAAAAATATATCATCTTTCTCAGGATAGCTGATTGGAATCATTTTGTACATGCCTTAATCACTTAGAAAACCTAAAATAATGTATAGATGATCATATTTTGAATACATTATTCAAGAGGGCACACAAGAGTTCAACAAAAAAGTGACAGGTAACACCAAAAACTAGAAAGGAGAAGGAAAATGGGTAGGCTGCATTGCTCAGACCAGCCAGAAACTAGGAGTGCCTCACTAATATGGGGAGAAAGTGAGGGACAGTCTTTCTGTAGTCCATGTTCCCACCAGGGAATTGTACAATCCAGGCCATGAGAAAGCACCCTGACCTGTCCAAGCCTTGAATCTAATTTAGGGAGTAACCATGAGACTATGAGAAGCAACAGCTTCAGAAAGAGAACTCACTGTAAGTTTCTCACCCTTTCTAAATCCTAAGCAGCTATAGCAAAATGGCATTTTCCATACTAGCTTTTAACAGGCTTTGTGTTATCCTGGGAAGTAGAGGCACTAGTGTTAGGCATTAAGGAAACCTGGGCTGTTGTTTGCAGAACTGGGGCACCAGTTGTGGGTTAAGTTTCCACAGCTGGGACAATGACTCCTGGCACTAAGAAAGTGGTGCCCTGCTAGGACTGGAGTGGTAAGTGAGTTGCTGCAGAGGCTTGGTCTTGAGCTATGCAAGGGCTCCTACAGGCTGCCCTGAAATGTAGCCTGGACATGGACTGCTGAGTCTGATGGTTCACCCAGGTTGACTGCAATAGCTGGGACTGGGGATTGAGTGCTGCCTAAATTGGGACAAGAGAGGGATGCACATGCCCCATTTACCAAAGTTGTGGCCACTGGGGCGGGCCCCACCCTCACTGTGGCAGAATATCAATGCAGCAGCTCCTGTCCCTCACCTCAGCATTCTTCCAGGTACCTGAGGATTGCCTCATGCACTGCCTGCCACAGCTGGTACATCACCATGCCACTGGAGGCCTGAGTGCAAACCATCCTGGTCTAGCTCTACCATCTGAGACAGAATGCAGGGTCCATGCTCCTGCAGACAGCAAAATATAATCTACCACCTGTGATACCTGAGCACTTCTTCCAGGTTCAGAGTTTGGGTCTAACCAGCCTACAACTTTGACCACAGCTTGCTCCCAGACCAAACTGAGGGTTGGGCTGCTTATACTTGCAGCCCACTGATGAGATGCAGATGAACTCCGCAGGGATAGAAGGGAGTTTTTATTGCTATAACCGGTTACAGGTAGAAGGCCTAGAAATTATCACCAGACCAACTCAAAATTACAAAGTTTTCCTAAGTTTCTATACCTTCTAAGCTATATGTCTATGTATAAGTGTGCACTAATTAAAGACACAAGTGATGAACTTCTTTTAATCTATAACTAAAGTCTGAGTCTTGAAGACCTTCCTCTGCAGCCTCAGTAAATTTATTTAATCTAAATGGGTCCAGGTGCTGGGGTGATTATCCTTATCTTGTCTCCTGTAAATCATGGAGGTAAGGGGAGTTCCCTCAGACCCCCAATAAAGTTGTTTGTGGAGGCCTGGGGAGTTTTTTCCTATCCCCAATAAAACTTGTTTAATTCTATAACAAGTCCTCTTAAGAATTTCTTCATTATTTTGTCATGCTTTAAGGCCCAGGAAAGGCCTAGGCAAAACTCTTGTGGGCTTGTGTTACGTTCCAGCCTTTGTATAAGGGTACTGGCTCTTTCAGCTTTTAATATTAAACTTTAGTCAATGCTAAAACAGTTGTTTTGGAGGCCTGCTTTATTGAGACCTGGCCTGCCACAAGCTGGTTCTACATATATGCACTTCCTGTTGGCCTGGTGGCCAGCCTGCAGAGCCCACTGTCAGTACAAGTGCAGATTCCTCAAAGCCCACAATTAGCTTCCACTAATAACTGCACTCTAGCACACTGAGGAAACAATGCTATTTTTTTGCCAAAGAAATCATACAGAAACCACTAATGCTATTTTTAGCCAAAGAAATCATACAGAAACTTCACTGTTGCATGCATCCAGAAGCAAAGCCAGAGGTTCATACCCAAAGAACACTTGACACATCTTAAGGATAAAAAGCACCCCTAATGAAAGTAAATTCAAAAATAAAAGCAACTATTACATCAGATGAAGAGAAGTCAATGTAAAAACACGGGAAATATTTAAAAAGCAAGGAAATATAACACCCGCAACAGAACATAATAATTATCCAGCAGTAGATGTAACAAAAAAAACATTCTCAAGACACAGATAAAGAATTTAAATTTTATGCTCAAGAGCATAAAGAATTTAAATATTGACTTCAAATAATCTTTATTTAGTTTGGATATTTATCCCCATCCAAATCACATGTTGAATTGTAATCCTTACTGCTGAGGGTGGGGCCTGGTGGGTGGTGTTTGGATCATGGGGGCAGATCCCTTATGGTTTGGTACTGTCTCTGTGATAGTGAGATCTCACAAGATCTGCTTATTTAAATATGTGTAGCACCTCCTGTTTGTGTTACATGATGTGCCTGCTTCCGCTTTGCCTTCTGTCATGATTATAATCTTCCTAAGGGCTTCCTAGATAACAAGAAGATATCAGCACCATGCTTTCTGTAAATCCTAAAGAACTGAGGGCCAATTAAACCACTTTTCTCTATAAATTACCCAGTACCACATATTTCTTTATAGCAATGCAAGAAATCTCAATGGAATGTAAAAGAAAAATGAAAACTATACAAAGAACTCAGAAAGCCAATTCAGGATATCAATGAGAAATTGATCAAGGAAATAGAAACTCAAAAACAAACCAACAAAATACAGATATGTGTAAATTAAAGAATTCACTGAAGGGAGTACAAAATATATTCATAAGCTTCAACAATAGACTATAACAAGAAGAAGAAAACCATTTCATAACTTGAAAACAGCTCTTTTGAAATAATTAAGTCAGAGAAAAATAAAGAAAATAGATAATCAAGAATACAAAATTATATAATTGCCTATAAAGGAAACTTCGTCAGCCTAACAGCAGACTTCTTACCCAAAACGTTATAGGCCAGAAGAGAAAGGCATAATATATTCAATATTCTAGGGAAAAAAACTAATAACTGCCAGCTAAGAATTGTACATTCAGCATGATCGCCTTCATAAATAAAGGAGAAATAAAGTCTTTTCTAGAGAAGCAAATGCTTAGGAATTCATCACTACCAGATCAACCTTACAAGAAATACTCAAGGAAGTCCTAAACTTGGAAGTGAAAAGATAACATTTACCATTACAAAAATCTATGAAAGCTTAAACTTACTGGTAAAATAATCACACAGAAGAGGAAGAGAAAGAAATCAAATGGCACTACTGTGGAATTTAACCAAACTGCAATTATGAACAGTAAGATCGAAAGAAGCAAATAATTAAAAAAAAAATAACTAGAAAACAATGGACAATATGACAGAAACAAAACCTCACATATTAATAATAACCCTAATGTAAATGAATTAAATACTCCACTTAAAAGATATAGATTGGCTGGATGAATTAAAAAAACAAACAAACATGATCTTACTGTATGCTTCTTTTAAGAAACTGACTTACTCACTTTGGGAGGCTGAGGTGTGCGGATCACAAGGTCAAGAGATCGAGACCATCCTGGCCAACACAGTGAAACACAGGTGAAACACAACACATTCCCTAAGAAACTTTAATTATATTATGGGTCTAAGATAGAGTGGTGAAGAGAAATTTTACTAGTGTATAATCTTGAGCTGTATATTTTATTTATTTTTAATTTTTCTTACATCTTTTACCTGAAATGAGAGATGACCTAATGGCAAATGGCATGATTGGATGATCAGGGATTGAGAAGAGTAAATATCATGTAGGAACTCTGTATTCATTTCTGGGGGGAAAAAAAAGGTTTTTTACTGTATGCTATATAAGTGTATCTTGTGGAGATATGATTTAATTATATACGTAGATTATTATTTTAGCAGATGTATATTTAAGGAGATATGTATGGGTGCTATATTGACAAGTGGTGAACTATAACAACTTTGTCAAATGGGCTAAGCCAAACTTTGTTCTTCAGAATTCCCTATCTAATGTTTCTAGATAGGATTGGCTACAAAAGATGATCTCTTATAAGCACTGGGGGACAAAAGAGATTCAACAGCCGTTTGTAGCCTAACTTCTCCCAGTTACTCAAACACACTAGTCTATGTGTTTTATGTAACAATTTCTTTTTCTTTCTTTCTTTCTTTCTTTCTTTCTTTCTTTCTTTCTTTCTTTCTTTCTTTCTTTCTTTCTTTTCTTTCTTTCTTTCTTTCTTTCTTTTTCTTTTCCTTTCTTTCTTTTTCTTTCTTTCTTTCTCTTTCCTTCTCTCCTTCCTCTTTCTTTTCTTTCTTTCTTTCTTTCCTTTTTCTCTTTCTTTCTCTTATTCTTTCTTCTTTTCCTTTCTTCTCTTTTCTTTCTTTCTTTCTTTCTTTTTCTTTTCTTTCTTCTTCCTTTTCTTCCTTTTTCTTTCTTTCCCTTTCTTTCTTTTTTCTTTTCTTTCTATTCTTTCTTTCCTTCCTTCCTTCTTTCTTTCCTTCTTTCCCTCTCTCTCTCTCTCTCTCTCTAGCTCTCTTCTCTCTTTCTCCCTTTTTTTTCTTGGTGGTGGAGGTAAAATTAAAGTTCCCAATCAGTTATCTTTAAATTTCTGACTCCTGGGTATACTTGATTTAATGAGTAGAAAATTCTTAAAAGTGAGTTTGGACTTTCCTTAGCGAGAAAGACATTGATTGCCACTTGTTGCAGTAAGTTTGGTCCATCCCCATGTAGTTCCAGCCTGGCCAAGATCTTTCAGACTTTAGACTTGCTAAATAGCAAGTCCACATTTAGAATTACTGAGTAAACATCCACAGTTGCTTTAGCAGCAAATTCCTTTATAATTGTAGTCTACTGTTTCCGTTGTAGAACTATAGTTGATAAAGATTTTGATACAAAAAGTGATTACAGACAACGTATTTTTAAGGATGTATTATTTTAAATTTTCTGGGTTTTCTGGAAGTGTTTTTTCTAATCTAATTATATTTAATGGCACTAATGAATGTTTCCAGTGATAAAGACAGCATTGGTTCAAGGGGGTGTTTAAAAGAGGGCCTAGAGCTCCAAGATAGAAAAAGTCAAGGAGATCTGAAGCAGTTTAGATATACTTCCGTTGGATTTGAATTAAAAAGTGTCCATGTTTAGAGATGATCACATGGCAGGGAATAATGGGCAGCCTCTTAGATTTGAAGTCCTCAGTTCTACAACCACAAAAAATGAAATTCTGCCAGAAATCTTTAAGTTTAGAAGAGAACTCCAAGCCCCAGATGAGACTGCAATCCTTTCCAAAACCTTGATTTCATTCTGCTGAAGATTTAGAGCAAAAGACCCACATAGCTTATGCTTCTACTTTTGACCCAACCTTATGCTTCTACCTTTGACCCAAATAAATTGTGAAATCATAAATCTGTATTGCTTTTGTTTTGAATTTCTAAGTTTGTGCTCATTGTTATGAAACAATATAAAACTAATACAAAATATGATACTTAGATTTTCTTTTGTATTTTTTTTTTTTTTAGATGGAGTTTCACTCTTGTCACCCAGGCTGGAGCTCAATAGTGCAACCTCAGCTTACTGCAGCCTCTACTTCCCAGGTTCAAGGGATCCTCCTGCCTCAGCCTCCCAAGTAGCTGGGATTACAGGCACGCCCCACCACACTCAACTGATTTTTTATTTTTAGTAGAAACGAGGTTTTGCGATATTGGCCAGGCTGGTCTCAAACTCCCAACCTCATGTGATCCCCCAGCTTCTGCCTACGAAAGTCTTGGGATTACAGGCATGATCCACTGCTCCCATCAAAAAGATGATATCTAGGATTTATTAGTGAAATATTATATGCCTTATTATGGAAATTATAAGATAAAATCAATATACCACATAATATGTGGACATATAATACGTGTATAGTGGCAGACAAATACTAAATATGCATTATTCACATTTTCTTCTGACCAGACAAGAAATGTTCATTCCCCAATTTCTTGCCTTTATTCTAGGGCTATGTCACTGAGTTCTGTTTAACAAAATCTGAGCAGAATTCATATATACAATATCTAGTTCTGGATACAAAATCTCTTCGGTGTACAACAAGCTCTTGCTTGCCATGCAAAAATAGCAAATTAGAAAGACATAGGTCTCCAAGTTACCACTTGTCAGAGAACTCCTGACAATACAGTCTGTGCTTTAAAGGACTGGGTTTTAGGGCAAGGTATAGATTTTAGTCATGTTAAAGACTAATGTTTGTGATTTCATTGCAACAGCTATTATTCATTTACTCAGTCTACTACAGTGTATGTATATTTTTCTGGAATACAATTTAGTACTTTGTAAATAATCTGAGTTTGAAAATTGATTGCATAAAATTTGTGTTTGAAGTTTGAAAGCCTGAATGAAATACAGCTAGCCCATTTACTATATAGTGACTTTAGCAAACTATTAGGTAATTACAAAAATGTGCATGCTAGAATTTTGGATATTGTCTCACATAACTGTTAAATGTTCTATTCCTTTTCCTCCTCTTCTCATTCTTCTTCATCTCTTTCTCCTTATCCTCATCTTTTTCATCTTTCTCCTAATCCTCCCATTCTTCCTCCTCTTCCTGAATCTCTGCTCCCCTTCCTCCCACTTCTAGTCCTTCTCCTCTTTCTTTTCTATTTTGTTCTATTTGCATTTCAATCTGTGTATTTTTGCTGACTTATCCTAAAATTTACTGATTTTTTTTTCTCAGCCATGTCATGTTACAGATGTGCCCATAAAGACATCCTTCGTTATTGTTTTGTTGTTTGTGGTGGTGTTGTGAAATGAGCATTCAATTCGCTCTTACAAATTACATCTCTCTGCCGATATTTATCTTCTGATCGTGCTTATAATCTACCTTTTCCATCAGAACTTTAAACATGCTATTTATTGTTATTTCAATAACAAAAATATTCTAATTTCAATTCTCATCCAATAATAAATGTCATAACCTTCAGCAGGCACTTTCCATTCACTGTTTTCCCTACCTCTGAAAATCACTATTCTACTTTTATCCTATTGATTTGCCTATTCTGGGTATTCCATATAACTGGATTCATATAAGATGTGACCTCATAAAATGAGTTAGGGAGGATTCCCTCTTTTTCTATTCTTTGGAAAAGTTTCGGAGGGAATGGTACCAGTTTCTCTTTGTACCTGTGTTAGAATTTGGCCATGAACCCATCTTGTCCTGGACTTTTTTTGGTTGGTAGGCTATTCATAGCTGCCTCATTTTCAGACCTTGTTATTGGTCTATTCAGGGATTCTACCTCTTTCTGGTTTAGTCTTGGGAAGGTATAAGTGTCCAGGAACTTATCCATTTCTTCTAGATTTACTGGTTTATTTGCATAGAGGTGTTTATAGTATTCTCTGATGGTAGTTTGTATTTCTATGGGATTTGTGGTGATATCCCCTTTATCATTGCATCTATTTGATTCTTCTCCATTTTTTCTTTATTAGTCTGGCTAGCAGTCTATCTATTTTGTGGATCTTCTCAAAAAACCAGCTCCTGGATTCATTCATTTTTTGAAAGGTTTTTTGTGTGTCTATCTCCATCAGTTCTGCTCTGATCTTAGTTATTTCTTGCCTTCTGCTAGCTTTGGAATTTGTTTGATCTTGCTCCTCTACCTCTTTTAATTTTGACAATAGGGTGTCAATTTTAGATCTTTCCTCACTTCTCATGTGAGCATTTAGTGATATAAATTTTCCTCTAGACACTGCTTTAGGTGTGCCAGAGATTCTGGTACATTGTGTCTTCATTCTCAGTGGTTTCAAAGAACATCTTTATTTCTGCCTTCATTTCATTATTTATCCAGTATCCAATCAGCAGCAGGTTGTTCAGTTTCCATGTACTTGTGAAGTTTTGAGTGAGTTTCTTAATCCTGAGTTCTAATTTGATTGCACTGTGGTCTGAGAGACTGTTTGTTATGATTTCCATTCTTTTGCATTTGTTAAGGAGTGTTTTACTTCCAATTAGGTGGCCAATTTTAGAATAAGTGTGATGTAGTGTGGAGAAGAATGTATATTCTGTGGATTTGGGGTATAGAATTCAGTAGATGTCTATGAGGGAGGTCTGCTTGGTCCACATCTGAGTTCAAATTCTGGATATCCTTGTTAATTTTCTGTCTCATTAATGTGTCTAATATTGACAGTGGGGTGTTAAAGTCTCCCACTATTACTGTGCGGAGTCTAAGTCTCTTTGTAGGTAATTAAGAACTTACTTTATGTATGTGGGGATTTCTGTATTGGGTGCATATACATTTAGGATAATGAGCTCTTATTGTTACATTTATCCCTTTATCATTATGTAATGCCCTTCTTTGTCTCTTTTGATCTTTGTTTGTTTAAAGTCTGTTTTATCAGAGACTAGGCTTGTGAACCCTGCTTTTTTTTTCTTTCCATTTTTTTTGGTAAATCTTCCTCCATCCCTTTATTTTGAGCCTACGTGTGACTTTGCACATGAGATGGGTCTCCTGAATACAGCATACTGATGGGTCTTGATTCCTTATCCAATTTGCCAGTCTGTGTCTTTTAATTGGGACACTTAGCCCATTTACATTTAAGGTTAATATTGTTATGTGTGAATTTGATCCTGCCATTTTGATGCTAGCTGGTTGTTTTGCCTGTTAGTTCATGCAGTTTATGCATCATCCTGATACCAAAACCTGGCAGAGACACAACTAAAAAAGAAAATTTCAGGCCAATATCCATAATGAACATTGATGAAAGTCCTCAATAAAATACTGGCAAATGAATGTGATAGCACATCAAAATGCTTTTCCATCATGATAAAGTCAGCTTCATCCCTGGGATGCAAGGCTGGTTCAACATATGGAAATCTATAAATGTAATCCATCACATAAACAGAATCAAGACAAAAACCACATGATTATCTCAATGGATAAAGAGAATGCCTTTGACAAAATTCAACAGCCCTTTATGCTAAAAATTCTCAATAAACTAGCTATCAGTGGAAAGTATCTCAAAATAATAAGAGCTTTTTATGACAAACCCACAGCCAATATCATACTGAATGGGCAAAAACTGGAACTATGCCCTTTGAAAACTGGCACAGGATAAGAAGGCCCTCTCTCACCACTCCTATTCAACACAGTATTGGAAGTTCTGGCCAGGGCAATCAGGCAAGAAAAAGAAATAAAGGGTATTCAATTAGGAAAGAGGAAGTTAAGTTGTCTCTATTTGCAGACAACATGAATGTATATTTAGAAGACCCCATCATCTCAGCCCAAAATCTTCAGCTGACAAGCAACTTCAGCAAAGTCTCAGGGTACAAAATTGATGTGCAAGTCATAAGCATTCCTGTACACCAATAACAGATGAACAGAGAGCCAAACATGAATGAACTCCCATACATAATTGCTACAAAGAGAAAAAAAATACTTAGGAACACAATTAACAAGGGATGTGAAGGACCTCTTCAAGGAGAACTACAAACCACTGCTCAAGGAAATAATGGACAACACAAAGAGATGGAAAAACATTCCATGCTCATGGTTAGGAAGAATCAATATTGTGAAAATGGCCATACTGCCCAAAGTAATTTATAGATTCAATGCTATCCCCACCAAGTTACCATCGACTTTCTTCACTGAACTGGAAAAAAAAAAAAACCCTTAAATTTCATATGAAACCAAAAAAAAGCCTGCATAGCCAAGACAATCCTAAGGAAAAAAAAGAAGAAAAGCTTGGGGCATCCCCCTAGCTGACTGCAAACTACACTACAGGGCTACAGTAATCAAAACAGTACTGGTTTTGGTACTGGTACCAAAACAGGGATATTGACAAATGAAACATAACAGAGGCTTCAAAAATAACACCACACATCTACAACCATCTGATCTTTGACAAACCTGACAAAAACAAGCAATGGTGAAAGTATTCTCTATTTAATAAATGGTTTTGGGAAAACTGGCTAGCCATATGCAGAAAGCTGAAACTGGATCCCATCCTTACACTTTATACAAAAATTAACTCCAGATGAATTAAAAATTTAAACATAAGACGTAACACCATAAAAACCCTAAAAAAGATGTAGGCAATATCATTTAGGACATAAGCATGGGCAAGGACTTTATGACTGAACGCCAAAAGCAATGGCAACAAAAGCCAAAGTAGATAAATGGGATCTAGTTAAACTAAAGATCTTCTGCACAGCAAAAGAAACTATCATTAGAGTGATCCGGCAACCAGCAGAATTGGAAAAAATTTTTGCAATCTGCCCATCTGACACAGGGCTAATATTCAGAATCTACAAATAACTTAAACAAATTTACAAGAAAAAAACAAACAATCCCATCAAAAAGTGGGTGAAGAATATGAAGACAGTTCTCAAAAGAAGACATTTATACAGCCAACAATGAAACAATGCTCATCACCACTGGTCATTAGAGAAATGCAAATCAAAACCACATTGAGATACCATCTCATGCCAGTTAGAACGGTGGTCATTAAAAAATAAGGAGACAACAGATGCTGGAGAGGATGTGGAGAAATAGGAACTCTTTTGCATTGTTGGTGGCAGTGTAAATTAGTTCAACCATTGTGGTAGACAGTGTGATTCCTCAAGGATCCAGAACTAGAAATTCCATTTGACCTAGAAATCCCAATACTGGGTTTATACCCAAACGATTATAAATCATTCTACTATAAAGACACATGCACATGTATGTTTATTATGGCACTGTTCACAATAGCAAAGACTTGGAACCAACCCAAATGCCCATCAATGATAGACTAGACAAAGAAAATGTGGCACATACACACCATGGAATACTATGCAGCCATAAAAAATGATGAGTTCATGTTCTTTGCAGGGACATGGGTAAAGCTGGGAACTATCATTCCCAGCAAACTGACACAAGAACAGAAAACCAAATATTGCATGTTTTCTCTTATAAATAGATGTTGAACAATGAGACCACAGGGACACAGGGAGGTGAACATCACACACCAGAGCCTGTCGGGGGGTGGGGGATAGGGGAGGGAGAGTAGGGGGTCGGGGGATAGAGGAGGGATAGCATTAGGAGAAATACCATGTAGATCACTGGGTGATGGATGCAGCAAACCAACATGGCATGTGTGTACCTATGAAACAAACCTTCACATTCTGCACATGTTCCCCAGAACTTAAGTAAAATAATAATAAAAAAAGATGTTTCCTTTTTTGTCTGGCTTTTTTCACTCATCATATGTTCTCATGTCTCATCCTTGTTGAAGCACCTATAAATAATTTATTCCTGTTTATAGATAAATATTTCATTGTATACATAGACCACATTTTGCTTATCTAGTGATAAACAATATGTTTTATTCCAGTGTATAGCCAATATGAATAATGGTACCATGAACACTTATGCAAGTGATTATTTGTGGAAACATGTTTTTAATTACTTTGAATATATACATATATAGACACATGTGTGTATATACATATATATACACATATACATTTTATCTTAACCTGCAAACTTACTGATTCTATATATACACACACGTATATATATACGCCAAATTTTTGGGTCTTTTGGTACTTCTGTGTTTGACTTTTGAGTAACTCTTTTCCAAAGCAATCACACCATTTTATATTCCCACCAGCAATATATGAGTATTCCAATTTTTCCATATTCTTGCTAATACTTCCAATTTTTCCATATTCTTGCTAATACTTGTAATTGGCTGTGTCTTCTCATTGTAATTATTCTAGTAGATGTTCAGCGGTATTTTGCTGTGATTTTAAATGATCTTTCCTGAATGACTAAAGATGTTGAGCATCTTTTCATGTGCTTATTGGTCATTTGTAAATCTTTGGGAAAATGCCTATTCAATTGCTTTGTCTACCTTTCAATTTAGTGGCTTGTCATTTCTTATTGAGTTTTAAATATTTTAAATATATTCTGCATGATATATCCTTACCTTTACCAGAGTTATCATTTTCAAATATTTTCATACATTCTGTGAGTCATGTTTTCACTGTCTTGATAGTGTCTTTTGAATAATTTTTTTCATTTTGATGAGTCTACTTCATTTTATCTTAATTGCTGCACCATATGTGTCATAATCATGTGTTAGAAATGTTGTACGATAAACATCACAAAAATTTGTAGTTATTTTTCTTCTATTTATGAGTTTAGTTCTCATTTAGATAATCTTCAATTAATTATTATATATGGTGTATAATAGGAGGCTGACTTGAGTGTCAAAATAATATTGTTGAAAAATTATTTTTCTCAATTGAATAGAATAAGCACCCCTGTGGACAACTAACTGACTCTCAATCAATGGGTTATTTCTTTCTTTTTCTTTTTTTTAAACATATACATTGATGTATGTGTCTAACCTTATCCCATTACTACACATTCTTGATTAATATAACTTTTTAGTAAGTTCGAAAACAAGTTATGTTTCCCAACTTTGCATTTATTTCCTCAAGATGTTTTGTACATTCTGTATCATTTGCATTTCCAAATGACATTTAGAAGTATGTTGTCAATTTATGCAAAAAAGACAGCTTGGATTGTGTTAGAAATTGTAAGGAATCTGTAGGTCAATTTAAAGTATATTGCCATCTTACAACATTACATTTAAAAATTCAGAAACGTGATATTTTGCCATTCATTTAAGTCTATTTTCTTTCATCAATGTTTGTAGTTTTTACTGTATGAGGGTTGTGTTTTGGGAGTGAATTTATTCCCAAGTATTTTATTCTTTTTGATGTCATTGAAAATGTAATTATTTTCTTAATTTCATGTTCATCGGTTCATTGTTATTGTCTAGAAATACAGTTGAGTTTGTACATTAATCTTAAAATCTCCACCCTTACTGAACTTATTTAATAGTGTCATTTTTTAGTGTGTATGTGGATTTTTTTACTATTTCTCTATATAAAATTATGTTGTCTGCAAGTGAAGATGCTTTTGCTTACTCCTCTTTTATCTGGATTATATTTGGTTTGTTTTGTTAAATTGTCTTGGGTAAAACATCCATTAAAATATTAAAAGAGATTATAACAGTGGAATTCTTGCCTTGATTCTGATTTAGGAAGGAAAATTTCAGGCTTTCAACAATGTGTTGTTGGATATAGAGTTACACAGATGCCTTTTCTGAAGTGAGAACATTCTCTTCATTACCTAGTTTCCTTTTTTTTTTCATTAAAGCGTATTTGATTTGATCAAATTATCTGTGTCTGAATCTATTGGAAGATCATGTCTATTCAATTCCTATATATACCTATCAATTCAGTGACTTGTCTATTTCTTATTGAGTTTTAAAAATTTAAATATGTTTTAAAATATTAAGTGAAATACATATTTTTATTTAATTTTTTTGTTTCCTTCAACTTTTGTTTTCTGAGCAAATCCATAGTACCAAAATATTTTCAAGCCACGTGACTAATTTGTATTAATATTTCCAGCCATTTTGGAAATTTTATCTTGTACCTGTTTTGTGGCAGATGCTATCCATATGTTATCTACCTAGGCGTTATTTAAGCATTTAATTAATGTCATATTAGTGCCTCAGTAGAATTATAGTTCACAGATCACTTTGCAAGTAGATGAGATAATAAAATCCAATGTTCTTCAGATACCAAAATCCATACTTCCTAATTTATCAAGATTTCTCTTGATCACATATTATACACACACACACACACACACACATACACACACACACAGAGAGAGAGAGAGAGAGAGAGAGAGAGAGAGAGAGAGAAAATTTAATGTTTTTCTATTGTTCTGATTCAGAAAATATCAGTGAGACTGGGAATTGGTGGACAGGCAAGTAGCACAAAACAAAAGATGCCCTTCTGATAGAAATTTTCAACTTACAAATAATGACTTTATGCTTTTGAAATTTTATTCAGCACTTACTGTCAACTGAGTAGTCATTTATGTAAGATTTTGTCTTGCTATATGAGATTATCTTTATGCTCAGTAAAGTAATTTTACATTAAGACAATGTTCTTGGTAAACCTGAAGATCTGATGCTATGTTGCTGAAGCAAAGCTCTGTTAGAGCTTTAGGTACAAGGGACTCATTATAAACCAGTTACTTAATTTCATTATGTGCTCAGTTACATTAGCAATTACGAATAGCTTTTTCAGTGTATGTGAAGTCATGATTTTGATCAAAGTTTATTTCAAAAACTATCAATGCATGTTATTAGTTTATTATTTGAGTGCAATAACAAAATTCTGTGAATGAAAAACAAGGATGTAATCAATTTTTGTCTTTCCATCAAAGGAAAATTTAACTATTCATATTTATCATAATTTATCATTTTTAACACCACAAGTTAAAAAACTGAAAAATCCTTGTAGCTATATTCTGTAAACTGAGGATCTCTCAGGAAAACACAGTAAGAAACATTATATTCTGGAGACATTTTTCCACTCCATTTTACTATTCCATTTTATAGGAGACAATTTATGATTTTCCAAATTAGGCAATGAAAATAAGAAGCAATAATCCAGGCAGGTGTGTCTTGCACATTTTTTTTCAAAAGGGATGTTCTAAAGACTTTCATTCGAAGTAAGGTAAAATCACAAGATGATCAGAGACTTAGAGGAGCTTAGCTAGAGAATACAGTTGAGAAAAATGTTGGCTCAGAAGCAATGAAACACATCTTGAGTTTTAATTTTGGATTGGGATTTAGACTTAGATCAGACTGCTACTGCAAAAATCACCCACTGAGTGAATACTACTTTGTGTGCTCCACAATCACCACCATCCCACAAAGTGCGGAAAGGCATTACTTTTTTTTAGATTATTGAACTTTCATTTTTTCACACCTCCTTCACATGCAGCTGGAGAGGCTTAAAGTCTCAGTAATAGGTTTGATTCATTGCTGCCGCTCTGAAGACTTGGTTTTCATATTTTTAGATTTTCACTAAGAGAGTAGAAACATATTAAGAGTTCATGTATTTCAGAACGCATTTTCTATTATTGATTCATTTAAATATTTATTTTTTTAGTAAAAAAAAATCCTTATCTGGAAGAATGACCAAATGATATAAAAGATCACACATACACAATTAACATTTTGATAATAATCTCAGTGGTACAAATTAATAATTCATACTATCCTGAAATAATAAATATTTTCTAGATGTTCTCAAATGAATAATAAAAGAGAATAAATTTATGCAAAACTAAGCATTATATTGTATGCATTATTTAACCATGCAGATATATATATACACACACAGACATATTGTATATATATATACACAGACAAATATATATACACACACATATATATATATATACACACACACATACATATACACCAGTAACCATTCTAAATTTGATATGAAGCATACAGATGCATATTTTGATGTTATATTGTATATATAATGCATATATATACACATAATATATATTTATTAATGCCTTATGTATGTGTGCTTGAATAATTTAAATTCCCATGGTATGCAACTAATTTGAATTTAAATATAATTGTGAATAAATGCTAAATCATTACATTAATTCCTACTGTAGTCAGCTACTAATCAACATCTACATACCCGGATAGAAACATATAATTAACACAGTGTAAAACAAATATATTTTTTTCTTTTGTATTACAACTTATCAATCCTATAATCTGTAAATATTTGTCAAAATTAAGATTCAATAGAAATACCAAGGTAAAAAAAAAAGTTGAATTTTTCTTTTTCCCCAAATGTACTTATTCTTAATATGCAGATTTTGTGTCTTCAGGAAACATTCATAATGTATCTTCCACAAATCACTGTGGCTGCAAACTTGCTAGCTAACAATTTCATTTAAACATTAAATTTTCATTCCTGTTTTAATATCTATATACAAATATTGAAAATTAAACTGTACTGGGAGAGTGGTGCTTTTAACTATTTCATCTAGAGAAGAACTAACTTAATGGTATATTAAAAATAAACTAAAATGTTTTATTAGATTCATATGTGTGAGCTAAATTACACAAAGATATTTTCTACAATCTGCAACTTCTACCATATAAATTTAATATAAATTATCTTGCACATATATTCATCTATTGAGGTGTGTTATTGTCATCCTGCAAAAGAGATATGAACCCCTGTCCCACCTCCTAAAATTTGATTTAAATGTCACAACTGATGACATCACATGTGCACCAAGCAGGTAAGAGTAAATTTATTTCTCATAGATGAGGCTTTTTGGGGAAGGCAGGGCAGGCTCTCAAGCAGTCCAAAAATGATTTGGGAGAGAAGGAAAAGGCAACTGGATTTGGTTTTTATTATAGTCAGAAAGCAGGGCTAACCTCAGGGTTTCCATGTGGGCAGGGTCTTACATGATTTTAATTTCTCACTGGTGCCCAAGGAGGGAGCACCTGGCCTCTCTTACTAGTTTACCTAGATTTTGAGGAGAAGGGAAGCAAGAATAGCAGGGCTTGCAGTCTGTCATAAATCAATCATCAAAAATAGAGTGAGACTATTACAATGTAACAGAAATAAACTACCTGCATTAAAGTATTATTTATTAAAAACAGAAAGCTTATTTTTATTTAACCATAAACGATATTCTTCAAAATGGTTATTGATTCAAAATATGTATCTATACTCTTTATAATGAGTAATGAAAACTAATTTATGGATCCCATGCATCACATTTTAAGCAAATTTAGTTGAAGAACTCTGTTTATCACTGTAAGACTGTTTTTAACACAGACAATATGTCTGTCTTATTTGCTGCCAGTCTGCTTGGCATTTTCCAATTTTCTTAAGCATCTCTGAGTTTTGTCTTTAAGAAATAAAATTTCATTATTCCAGCTTCTTACAGGGTATTGCTATCAAATGGATTTTCAGTCTTATCTATCTGGCTTTCTTTCAAAGCAGATGGTAACACCATGTACATTTTCTCCTCAACTTAAAATTATTTTTCCTGTCTTTTCATGTCTTTGATAGACCTCGTAATAGGATAAAAATTGCTTTACCTGATGGATATTCAGTGACGTTTCTGCTTCTTCAAGATATGCTAAACATACCTTCTGGGCAATGCAAAAAAAGAAATAAAAAACATAAATGTTATATAGGATATCTGAGTTTTTTTCCATATTCATGACTTTAATTTTCAAAATACATGTGATGTGATTTCTTAAAACCTTCCCCATTAATTAGGCTGTTGAAATATAGGTCACAGAATTGATATTTTCATAAACCCATGAAAAAAACTATAATACTTATAAATTTGATAAATCTGAACCAATATTTCATACTTGTATTAACTGTTAAATAAGTTAAACATTTTGAAAGACATATTAAAAGATAATTATATAAAATGTTCATTTTTAGGATGATACCATTTCTGAGACACTACTTTCAAAGCTTATAACTCATAGATTTCAAGAAAAAGCCAAGGAACTATTAATATTTTTGGACACTATATTATTAATGATAATAATTCTAAATTTTTCCTTTTCAAGTCCTCCTCTGAATTGTCTTTTATTAGTATGAGAGAACTAATACAAATAATTATTGAAGTGGGAGAAGGTGTCATTGAATGATCTTTTGTTGCTTAGTTCAGGGAGTAGAATAATGTACTAGAAATAAAAGATTAATGTAAGCAGTGAATACTTAGATTTTATAAACAGAATGACTTCAGGACAATATTCTACTCAATCCATGGGGAAGGAAACACTAGAGAAAAACTCCTTAAGCAGTTCAGATATGGTGGAAGTAAAGTTTTTCCAAAACAAGGGCAGAAGTTTGTGGAAGATGTAATCACTATGGTGCTGTGTATACCCAAACTGTGTACCCTTAAAATCTCTGACTCTGGAAAAACTAGAGAAAATGCATCAAGCAGCATGGGATATAATTTGCCAACAAGAAATGGCAAAAAAGGAACATCAGCAAATACCAAACTGAATGATAATTTAGCATTTTAGGGAAACAACCTCCTTACAACCTGAAGATTCGTAGAGTGTAGTTCTTCAGTAGATTGCATGCCTATTTGAGACTGCATAGAGAAAGAACACTGGTTCAGATTCTTAAGAAGATAGATCCTGCCAAACAACGTATTATATCAACCTACTACACATCAAATATTTAGTTATAAGAATCACATTAGGAAAATTCTTATTATCATGTATGAAAAATTGAATGATTCACAGTCATCTTTCTCATTTCACTCCAATCTCCCTAAAGTGTGCCTCTAAAGCCTAGAATGTGTGAAATTGATCTGGTATTGAATTAAACCTAAATACTACCCTAATTTGGGAGATTCTAAAATCATCATGAGAGAGGATAATTTTAAAAGAGTAATAATTTAGTGAAAGAAATGGAGACAGAACACATCTTATTGTTCTCTCTCTCTCTCTTTGTTTTTAATTAAGAGAATAAAATTTTAAATAGGAAGGTTTGGAGAATTTTAATTTTAAAGCGATAGTGCCTTCTGCCTGAAAAGAGACCATTATAAAACAGCAATTTTTTTTTTTTCAAGAATATTTTTTCCTCCTCTTCAACTTATCCTCTATATCCATGTATTCTTCAAGGAGCTATTGGCTTCATATATGCTACCCACTCTGAAGATTACGTTGATTGGTCAGCAGTAAGAGAGCTAGGATATTAATTCTTTTCACTGGAATTTTTAGGATAAGAGTTTGACAGTATCTTTTTCAGTGTCCTTATGTGGTATAAAATTTATATAAAATAGTGATTTTATATAAAATTTATATAAAATCTTTTTCTGATATGAGATCAAAATCCAAGATAAAATGAATAAAAGCAGGGATGAATTCAGAAGTATGCAAATAATATGTTAATAAGCAAGATAGAGATAATGTGTTAAGAAGAGATAACTTTGTAGTGGGGTGGATATCTTGTACATTATAGGCTGTTTAGCGGCATTTCTGCTTTCAGCCCACTAAATGGCAATAGCACCCTCCCTTCCTGTTTTGACAACCAAAAATGTCTGCAGACATTTCCAAATGTCTCTTCAGTAGAGGAACAAAATCATCCCTGGTTGAGAAGTACTGGTCTAGAGTAACAACATAATTCATAGGCATATGGGGAATTGCTGTCCCTTGACTCTAGAACAGGAAGAGAATAAAACAAAGAATGGAACTCTAAAAAGAAGAGTACTAAATAATGAACAGAAGGAAAAAAATATGAAAGGTGATTTGAAAAGAGCAAATAATATAAAGAAGGTTTAAGACAAAGTGATAAGACAAATATCAAAGGCAAAAAGTGTCTGACAGTGACAAAAAAGAGGATTTATATGAGTGTTAAGTTAGAGACGAGACATTTTTTTAAAAAATATTATTAGTGTATTTTAAAAGTGCTATGCTCATGACTCAGTCTCTAGACATGGTGATAGGACTTTATGTGAGGAGGCAGTCGGTGTTGCAAGGCATCAAGTATTTTCAAGAGTATTAATGATTGTTTTTACAGCACTGTAATGCTTAATTTACAAGATTTAGCTACTCTTTGTGACATCATTAAATCCTAAAATATGTCTTCTATATAAAAAGAATAATGAAATTTAGTATAATCAGACATAAAAGGGAAGAAATCACAAACAGCTTCAGTGAACATTTAGGTTGTACATAAAAATAAATGAATTAAAATTGTTTAAAGTGTTGAATTAATTTTTAAAGGAGAAGATAATTACAATAGAATCATATAAGGTAGAAATATTTTATGCATCCATCTTATATTTAAAGGTTTGACTTTAAATATTTATATTTCATTTTATAGAATTAATACAAGCAGGTCTCAGGAAAACAAGTAGGTAGTGTAATAAAAGCATTAAGTGACAGTTAAATGTGCAGTTTTATTCTATATTTCATGAGAATCTATTGGACTGTTATAAGATAATGACAAAAGGAAACATTTTCTGGATGAACAATCAGGGGAAAAAACCAGCTATACTTCTTTAGAACCTCTGTTTATAGTGGCCAGTGAAGCATGAGAACTTGCGTGAACATGAGAGCTTGCCATAAAACAATTTTGGCTGATTTTTAAAAGGAGTGGCCAATACCATTCAGGACATAGGCACTGGTAAAGACTTCATGATTAAAACAGCAAAAGCAATTGCAACAAAAGCCAAAATTGACAAATGGGACCTAATTAAACTAAAGATCTTCTGCAGAGCAAAAGAAACTATCATTAGAGTGAACAGGCAACCTACAAAATGGCAGAAAATTTTTGCAAGCTACCCATCTGACAAAGGTCTAATATCCAGAATCTACAAGGAACTTAAGCAAATTTACAAGCAAAAAACACACAACCCCATCCAAAAGTGGGCAAAGGATAGAAACAGATACTTCTCAAAAGAAGACATTTATGCAGCCGACAAGCATATGAAAAAAACCTCATCATCATTGGTCATTAGAGAAATGCAAATCAAAACCACAATGAGCTACTATCTCACTCCGGTTAGAATAGCAACTATTAAAAAGTCAGGAAATAATAGATGCTGGCAAGGCTGTGGAGAAAGAGGAATGCTTTTACATTGTGGGTTGGAATGTAAATTAGTTCAACCATTGTGGAAGACAGTAAGGCAATTTCTCAAGGATCTAGAAATAGATATACCATTTGACCCAGCAATCCCATTACTAGGTATATACCCGAAGGATTATAAATCATTCTGCTATAAAGAAACATGCACACATATGTTTATTGAAGCATTATTTACAACAGTAAAGACTTCGAAACAACCCAAATGCCCATTAACGATAGACTGGATAAAGAAAATATGGCACATATATACCATGGAAAAGAATGAGTTCATGTCCTTTGCAGAGACATGGATGAAGTTGGAAATCATCATTCTCAGCAAACTAACACAGGAACAGAAAACCAAGCATCACATATTCTCACTCATAAGTGGGAATTCAACGAGAGCACATGGACACAGGGAGGGAAACATCACACTGGGGCCTGTGGGGTGCCAGGCGCAAGGGGAGGGAGAGCATTAGGACAAATACCTAATGCATGTGGGGCTTAAAACCTAGATGATGGATTAATAGGTGCAGCAAACCACTATGGCACATGTAAACCTATGTAACAAACCTGCATGTTCTGCCCATGTATCCAAGAACTTAACATAAAATTTAAAAACATAATAAAATATTAAAAATTAAAAAAAATAAGTGGCCATTAAAGGGCTTGAAATCTGTCTGCTTATTTGGCATCATGCAGGGTATGATTCAGAGATTTCTCTTTAGTCCCTTTAATCCTACTTTGAACTTTCACTGTATATATTAAAATGTATTTCTATTTCAAATAATCTAGTTTTCCTCCATAATTTTGACTTAACTCTGTTGTTAGTAAAATGGTATATGTAAAAAAAACATATATCATGTACAACTGTATATGTACAAATAAAATATGTGATTTATCTCATATGCAAATACATTTGATTGCTTAAATCTGTAGTAACTAAACTATCATTTTAATTATACTTTGCTTTGGGAGGAAAGAAGTTTACCCTTTTAGTTTAATTAATAAGTATTATTGTTTAATATGCTTCTACCATTATTTAAATTCTATGTAGAAAAATGAATATATAAGTTAGTTTCTGCACAAAGGAAACTAACTTATGGTATAAAAGGAAGGACTAAACATGGTACAATATAAAATTTTTCCATATTTTGTTGGACATGTAATGGCCTTTTGAGACCAAATGAGAATTACTGTCAAATAGTCAGCTTTCCTGTTCTAACATTATATAGATATTGATTTTTTCTTAATAGCTGGAGGAATTTCTAGGATTCTACAATTTATTATATCATAACAGGTATAAGAAGTTTAATTCATGAAAAAGCCCAAAGAAGTCAAAATCAAGGTATGAATTAGCCTGCATAAGTACAATAAATTCAGGCATGAAAGAGATTATGACAGCTATTTAATTACTAAAATGATGTAACAGAGAAAATGAATGTTGATATGTGGGAATGATTATTTCACTGCAACAAATGAAATCTTAGGTATAGAAAATGATTATAGAAATAGATTTTATATTCTTCGTAAATTTTCATTTTGATTGTGGTTTATATGGAACAATTTTACATGTCAATTAAGCATTTTATGGGTTTTCTTATGACATTTTCACCTACTTTTTTTCCTTGGGAGATGTGGATATTTCCATTACTTTTTCTGAAAGTAAGTAATTTAGATAGCCAAATCAGAGGAAAATGTTTTTAAATGAGAATAATTTATGTAAGCAAGGAAACAGCGTTAGTAATGGTCATTGTATATTAATTGGATAGTGAAGACATTGACTAGAATAAAGAATGTGCATAGATGGAGAAAGAAATTGGTTGGATCAGGAGGGTAAAATCTAGAGTTTTAAAAATAAGAAAGAAATTCCAGATAGTCAGTGGATATTCGAGCTATAATATATTTGAGAATAGGCAATTAATCCAAGCAAGGCAGACTTCTGATAAGCAAAATGGTTCATAAAATAAGAAATAGTAGACAGCAACTTTAATTAACACTATTACAGCAATTCAAGTTCAAGGTAATTAAGAGTTAGAATAGTGCATAGGCCGAATACCATAATTTCCCCTTATCTGAGGGGAATACGTTTCAAAACCCCCAGTGGATGCTGGAAGCCGTGGATAGTATTGACCCTATATACACTAGGCATTTTTTCTATACATATATACTGATGATACAGTTTAATTTATAATTAGGCATAGTAAGAGATTATCAGATACTCTTTGGCATATATTTTTCTTCTCTTTGGCATATATGAATTGCCAAATCTTGTATACTGGGACTACCTTTAAGTAAAATAAAGATTACTTGAACACAAGTACTGTGATATTGCAACAGTCAATGTGATAATTTAGATGGCTACTCAGTGGCTAATAAGCAGGAGGTGTCTAGTGTGGATATGATGGAAAAAGGGGTGAATAAAGTTCCCAGCTGGACTGAGCAGATGATGTGAGATGTAATCACACTACTCAGAATGATGTTCAATTTAACATGTATAAATTATATTTAAGAATTTTTATTTAATATTTTCAGACAATCATTACTTTCAAGTAACTGAAACCATGGAAAGCAAAACCACAAATAAGGGAGCACTACTGTTCTGGCCACTCAAAATGTATCCTCATCCTTATCCCCATCCTAATCCCTGGAAACAGTGAATGGTATCTTATTTGTCAAAAAAAATCCCACAGATATTAAGAATCTTAAGATGGGAAGACAATCCTGGATTATCTGGGTGAACCGTAAATGCACTCACCTACATTTTCATGAGGAAAGCAGAGAAATACTTGACATCTGTAGGAGGAGAAGGCAATGTGACCACAAAGGAGAGATGGGAGTTATGTGATCACAAACCAAGAAATGCCAACAGCCACTGGAATCTAAAAGAGGCATGAAATAATCCTCCCTGAGAGCCTGTGGAGAAACCATGACCCCATTATACCTTGATTCAGCCAGGTAAAACCATTTTTTGCCTTCCGGCACCCACAACTGTGAAAATAAATATTTGATGTTTAAACAGTGTGCATGAAGTCATTGTTGAAAACTAGTACAGAGAAAATATTATTTAATTGCGTATGCAGACAAAATAGTCACAATATCTTATGGCATAAATAGTATTAAGGTAATATTAAAATGTAAGAGCAGACGCTTTGAAATAAGCCAGATATTGTAAAATCTCAATATACAACATATCTTTGAAACTTTGGTTGAGTTACTTAATGTTCTAAATATTAGTTTTCTCTCCAGTAAAATGAAAATGCTTATCCTTAGCTCATGAAATTATCATGAAAAGTGAATAAGAAAGTATATACAAAATACTTTGTAGAGTATAAAATTCTCCAAATGGTAATACAATTGTGATATTACTTTTATATCTATTTGTACTTCTTGACTCTTAATTTCATATACACAAATCTTTGCCATACTTATCTCTGTATTCCATGTACATATCAAATAGCTTATGTTCAATAGATTTTAAGTAAGCACATGGCTAGATGGATGAATGAATAAGAATAATAAATAATTTTAAAAAAGTAAATAATTTGGGTACTAACATATCCAGTGGAAGGGTAATATTTAACTTTTTCCATTTGGTTTTACTTCAATATGTCATTTTCTAATGGTGGTTTTTTAAAAAGCTTTTGGAAATTACACATAAATAAACGTACAATTTAATTGTTGGGATTTACTTAGTTTCTGTGAATGGTGAAAATCTAAAGTCAGGATGTAATAACACCCAAATAGGGGTCTGATACCAGATTTAAATATACTAATTTTGTTATGTGGGAAACAAATACAAGAAATAATATCAAAAAATACATACCAAAATTATGCTGCCTTTAGCACTCAGAAAACATTTTGCTGTGTTTAAAAGGATGAGATTTGTTTCTGGAAAATTACCAAATGCTCACAACTTTAAAGTCAGTTCAATGTTTATTTTGTGTTGAAGAGGCCATGCATCAATTTCAATTTTCTATATTCCTTCTTTAGGCTTTTGCTGCACTTGATAAAATGTATATCTACTGTTAGATTTTTAATTAGGAAGTGTTTTGCCAACAGTGTGCATAACATGGTTTTACACAGTTAAAATTTCTTGGTGGCTCTTTTAAACAACTCCCAACATATAATGCTGCAGGCTGCTTCAGGCTTCAAACATGCATATGTTCTCTATTATCATGTACTTGCTTGTTCAGGTTACTTTATCTTAGATTTTTTGGTAATGTTATGAAGTACTTCTTTGTATTTTTCTATCATCTGTCCACATCATACTGTGAAGTAAGTGCTATTTTATCATCTGGGTGAAAATGTTGTAAAGATAGAAAGCAACAGTTTCAAACTGTGTTATAAGCAACAACCAGTATCTTTCAGCAGCTGAAGTGGACGAAGAAGGTGACAGCACAGCTATCTTTCAAACAATTCAGATAGTTATTTGATAACTACCTTCATTGTTACCATACATCTTTGCTTTATTTCCATACTCAATTTTTCCACATGTATTCTAGCATGTGTCACTGCTTTGAAGGGGCCACCATGGATAGAAATAAATATTTAAAAATGAAATGCTATTTTTTAAGTAGTCACATTACAGTCAAATATAACAGATTAGATTTATTTCTAAATTAGACTAGCCTTTCTGAAAAAGGACAGTTATATGCAGTCTTGTAACATATGTAAGTCTATACAAAAGAATATAGTCCATATATATATTTAATACTATATTTATATTTTAATATATTATTTTATATAATTCTAAATTATATAAAATCTATAATCAACAGTGTTTACAATTAGAACTCATTGCAGCCTCATCAAAACATACTCAAATATTGTGAAAAAACTTCAGCCAGTAGTTAATACTAAGTGATTATCAGAATAAAATAGTTTAGAGACTTGATTGCAATTAGAAACTGTTTAATACACAAAGCATACATTATATTCTATTATTTAGAGTGTTTGTAACATATGTCTATTAGAGAAATGACATACTAAACTATTTCTCTCAGCCAGTCAAAACAGGCACTTTCATAACAGCAATGTAGATTTCTTTATGTGGCTTCAACTTCATTTTAAAATCTGCTTGAGTCATTTATTGGAACAGAAATAAAGTCATTTCAAAAGAATGTTGTCACAAGATCAATATCTTTGAAACTATGCTTTGGCTGTGACTGAGCATTTTTGTAGACTTAGAGCCTGTTATCTGGTGATAAAATTCCAGTTCTGCTGACATTAACTTTCACTTTTAAGCATCACCATAATATTGTCTGCTGTTGTTGCTCATTAAATAGTGCCTTAATACTTTTGACATGTGAAAAACTATATATCTTTATTGAATTATTTATACAAATATGCATCTTTAATATGAATTACCTGTGCTATTTCATATCATTGAACACATTAAAATTTTTGAGTCACAGAATGGAATAATTATGAATATCAAATATTACTAAGCATCAATAAAGTGTTTAAAAATTGAATGGGAAGAAAAAATACGGGGCAATTGAGCCCTTGATATCACTGCCTGGACACCAAAGTGATGAATCTGATGTGTCTCTTAACTAAGTATCATTGTCTTCAAATCTACTTTTTGAAATACTTATTTTTGTATTATTACTTTGACTCTCCTCAAAAGTGCTCACTGGAATGCCAATGGATTGTGTCTTGACACCTGTATCTCCATACTATGTATGTGCCTGCAATCCTCAGCTTAACTTTGTTCTTAAACCAAAATAACATTGATACAGGTTTGGTGATTTTCATCCACTGAAGGATATGTGGGCCCCTTAGGTCTTTTCTTCACTTCTTGGTGTTCTTTTTTTTTCTTTGGGCATATCCTTCCAAATCACATTTAGTCTTCTCATTTATACCCTCCTTCCTTCTACATCATTTGAAACTTTCAATCCTTAATAAACAAGCATTACATATTCATTTTCTTCATAAAAAAGTTATCCTCCTTTATTGCTAAAACCTGGCCATTTCCCATTGATTTTTTCTTGCAGACTCGTCAGTGAGAAGCTGTGTCTTCCCCCATACTCTACTCACTAAAGTACCCAGAGGTAGAAGAATAATTTACAATATTCCAGACCACTACTTCTCAATTCACATAGAACAAAAACCCTCTGCTCCCTGTGGATTTTCTGCATTCCCATTCCATTACTTTCCATTATGCATTGCCCTTGACATCTTTTAACTTCCAGGATCAGTTATCTATATTCAATGAGAAGATAGGTAAAAAAAAAAAAAAATTGGTTTTATTCCTTATCACTGAACATGTAATTAATCAGGTCTATTTTAAAATTCATAAACAATACAAATTAAAATATAAAGAGAGATGTTTCCAGTCTTCATTAAATTTAGTCATTTTACTACACTCTACAGCATTGATCTTACTCTATACTTTTTCATAAACTATTATGCCACTTGGAGAACACTCAAATCTATTAACTAAATATTTATAATTTCTTATCTCTTGGTTTTCTTTCTTCACTCCTGAAAAAAAAAATAATCTGTTCTTTACCTCTTTTTTTTTTTTCCTGAGTTGGAGTCTCGCTCTATCACCAGGCTGGAGTGCAGTGGTGTGATCTTAGCTCATCACAGCCTTTGCCTCCTGGGTTCAAGTGATTGTCCTGCCTCAGCCTCCCAAGTAGCTGAGACTACAGGCGCTCACGACCACACCCAGTTAATGTTTGTATTTTTAATTGAGATGGGGTTTCACCATGTTGGTCATGATGGTCTCCATCTCCTGACCTTGTGATCTGCCCACCTCAGCCTCCCAAAGTTCTGGGATCACAGGTGTGGGCCACCGTGCCTGGCCTCTGTTCTTTACCTCTTTTATGTCAGTATCTAATATCCTCTTCTTGTAGTTACATAAGTCTAAGTATCATAGACAGAATATTCAAACACATAGTTTTGCATAGGCATTGTCAACACTATGAACTATATGTATTTTTACTGTCCTATCCCTAGTAGATCATAATCTCTGACTTAGTTCATAATTCAGTATTTCAACATTTCTTTGAACAAGTGGGGTATCAGCCCCAGCAGGAGAAAATATACATTAAAAATTGGTACTGTTAATATAAAGGCATTAGGTGTAGTTGTTTTTTTATCTTTTGCTGTATTCGTTTAGCATATCTTGTAATTTTCCTTGATATATATCTGAAAGATTCTTATTCAACTCAAATTTCATCCCTCCTTCCTAAGCACATAGTTTTACTTCCAATTTGCCAAATGAGATAGGTGTTACCAGGAAGGGACTTTTCAAATCTTTAAATATGATGTTTATTATTTTTCAATTTAATCATTAGTTTATTTTTCTTAATCAGAGAAGATTCTTTCACATCATTGCTCAGTCATACTCATTCTTAATAACTTGTGTAGCTTTCTCCATTGATAAATCCTTCTTTCCTATATTTTCAAGAATTTTATCTTTCCCTGATTCTTACTCAGCTTTTAAAATACATACAAAAAATTCTCTCACTATTTAACACCCCAGCTTTCAATTTACCTTCATAGCAAAGTTAACTATTACCACATCTTCAAAATTCATTAACACTTCATCCTACTGCAAATTGGGTGTAGAAATGCCTCCTCAGTCAATCAGGAGGAGCAAAGGCACCAAAATGCTTCAGTTGATTTATATCCCTTAAAAGAGAATAAAACAGCTCCTGAATATTTTTTCTTAGCTTAAATAATCCCTTGCCCTTTCTACCCTTTAAGTCCAACACTGAACAATTACACAATCTTTACTCAGTGAAAAATGAGACACTAGGATAAATACCATCTTCCCTATTTAGAAGACGACAGATGGTCATAAGTTCTCTCAACCTCTTTTTTTTTTTTTCCCTATTTGATGAACACCTTTTTTACTCTGCATGACTTCTTGAATTCTACTTGCACTGGTTGGGAATAAATAGTGTTAGGGGAGAAATCTATAGATTAAACATTATCTTGTACCAAATAATCAATATGGAAAATTAGACCAGGGTTCTGAAGACAGAAAAAACAGCATATTGGTACGAGAAAGTTAATTGAGTACATTTTGAAGAATGGGATAATAAAATAAAGCAGATGGTCGAAATCAACAAAATTTTAGCAAGGAGGATGAGAGAAACAAAGTCAAAAAAGAAAGAAAGAAGACCCATAACATGGTCATGGGATCATGAACAATTTGGGAAGGAATAGTTTGTTGATAAGTAAATCGATAAAGTATGTGGGTATCTTTGTTAGCCTGGGTAAAGTAACAAAATAGAAAAAAATTTCAGACATAAGAAAGGGTGTCAGTTAAAAAGTTTATGAAGGACTAAAAGAGCAAAAATATTATGATGGATGCTAAAGGAGCAGGCAAAGAGGAGTGAGGAGCAATATTACCAGATTGAGGGTAGCTTGTACCTCTGGAGTCAATGTGCACTGAAGCCCACATTAACTACTTCACCAAGCATACTGATCCCTTAAGGAAATTTTGTTTGTTTTGGCCACTTGATTTATGGCTTTTACTTTATTCTGTTCCCTTTAAGTAAAAAGACATAATTTATGATTCATACAGATGCCTAAAATGTTTTGGCTTTGTTTTATATATCTAAAAATGGTTATTGAGCCTCCTAGAAATTTGATATTCTACAGGGTTTCTTTCTGATATCTTCAATATCAACAACTTGGCTATCACTATGAAAAAATAATTTCCTCATCTCTGAAATATGGAAAAATGTCCTAATATATTGTCTATGTAAATATTTTAGTTATCAAGTTAATACTTCATCAATTGGAAGCAAATGATAATCTTACACAATTGTTAATTATTTCACTTATCCTGAGCCTAGAAATGTGAATAATTTGTCCTAAATCATTTTCTGTCCTACATCATTCAAATAGTTATGAATATCTTAAATTAAAAAATCAAATTTATACATTTGAATGGTATAGATTTTTTAGTGTACTCATCCTATAAATCAATATAAACCAGAATATAAACACTTTTCAGAAATGTGGCACCAAGTTTAATATCCAAGTAAATTTCATGAAGAGTGATGAGAGAGATTATATAGACTGCAGCTACCAGTAATTTATTTAGGAAGTGGAATACCTATGAGCTATTTTTGTGAGAAGAAGAAGTAACAGGGCTATCTACACATGCTGTATTGGGAAGCAGAGTTTAAAATATGCATATTTTATTTTGAAGAGGAAAGGCTGTGTATCTTTCTATTAAGACACTCCTGCATCAAGTGGAAAGGAAATGCCTTGTGGTGCCCATGATGAAATCTGCTTATTTTTTTCCTTTTGTGTTATAAACAAAGAGTTAGTGAAGAAAACCTGGCTTAATCTATTCCTAGCTTCCCTCCCTCTCTGCTAGCAGAAATCAAGAGCAAACTTTTGAACTAACTATAAATGATAAGTAAGAGTGTGGTAAACATTCATTAAAAATACAAAAGAAGCAAATGGAAGAAAATGAATGGTTCTTCTTTTGGGAGGCTCAGGTTCTTTCTGAGAAGTACCAGGAGGTAAAATTAGATGTCAAGATTGTTAGTTCCTATATCAATGACAATAGCTGCCCTAAAACCTGGAAAGTATATCTGTTGCTTTTTTATTCCTTGCTGCTTGATGACACTTTCTAGAATAATGAAAATGTCTGCTTGATTACAGATCAATTTCTCTCATTACCAGTAAATACTTCAAACTGGGTATTGAGTAGTTTCATCAAATATCTGATTGGTTATAGATATAGGGTACACTTAAATAAATTAAATATTTTTGTTGTATATTTTGAGCATCTATCCAGTGATAAAAAGTTTCTAAGTTCTGGGGTTATTATCACAGATAAATCAGAACAAAATAACCAAAAATTATAAATAAATATTCTGTAATATAAAAACAAGTAATGATAAATGTTATAAAGAAAACTAAATTATATAAAGGAACAAATAGTAAGTATTGTGAATAGGTTAGCTATTAACATCAAGTGATCAAGGAAATTTCTGAAAACATTAAATTTGTACATAAATTTAAATAAAAATACTTGAATATCCTCAATGAGAAGATTAAATAAAATGGCTTGCTAAGTTTTTCCTGTCTTTATTAGTTTGCAATAAGAAAAAACACATTGAAAACGACAAAAAGAACCAATTTCTTGTCATGCTCCATGATGGTACTTAGCTAATCCAACTGCCAACCTCCCATTGATTTCAAAGAATTGCTACGTTCAAATCAGCTTTGCAAAGATGCCAAGCAAATGAGAAATTGACTTAGAGATACCTGACATCCAATATGCTTGCTTCAGCTTTTCTAACATAGATGAATATAACATTTTCTCAGGTTAAAAAAAAAAAGCTCATTCTGTATGGCTTTATTGAACTTAAAGTTATGTTTTGCAAATATTCTTTCTAATAAATGTTTATATATATAATAAAGTCATTCTTATTTTTCTCCTAATGAAGTATTAGTGAAACTTTCATGGAAAATATAAGACCGTATTTTGTGAAAACATTTTCACCAAGAAAATAAATTATTGACTTAACTGGCCTAAGGTATATAATTGGGGTTATTTTATATTACTATGCAGTACAAAAAAAACTATTTGGATAGTTAGATAGTTAGATATATTTTGGAAATTCTTTATTTTTTCTGTGTGCTTTTTAAGTAAATCTACTTAAAACAGTGACAGGTATCTGACTGAAGAAATTTTATCTGCCAGATTATATAAATATTATGCAAAAGTTCAACTTTACCCCAAACACTACCAAAACATCAGCATATGCCCTACATTAAAAGAAATGAAATTTTAGTGTTCAGCTTTAGATAGTCTTTGCAACATTGCCAAGTCATTTCTTTAAGAAAAAAGTAATAGTATTAATATATAAACAAACATCATGTTCAATGTCTTCTCTGATAGGTATACAATCCTCATAGATGGAGAGACTCAAAAGATGATCAACCTGGTGCTGCTTCTTTTCACTCATAATTATTGTCATATACATTTGTTTCCATAAATTATCCTGGTGTTATTATACTTCAAAGTTTTAAAATAGATTTGTGACTCCATAGGCTCACTGCCTTATTCTGTTTGTAAATGGGCCATGACAAAACTTTTCACAATAAGGATTCTCATAGTTTTGGACATGGGCTATCAGAAACATGTCAATAGCCTCCATTTACTAACCACATTAATAGAGGAATAAATTTTAATTTCTAGGAATTCAGAGTTAAGTCCTAGATATATAACTGGTGATTAATAAAAAATGCAAAAAGAATAATCAGTATCATATTTTGCCATTATCAAAATATAAATACAATTTCATTGACAGATATTTGTAGTATAATAGACATACACTTAATATATATTTATATTATAGGTATATTCGTTGTTAAGCATTCTTTCAATAATATGTTTCATATTACCTGTTACAACCTTTTCATTCCAAGTTAGGTATGCTCCCAATATAATAGTTCATATTTTTAAAAATTAGTAGCTTGTTATCGGAAAAAAAAATTATTCATCTCAAAATGAAGATGTTTTCCATCTTGATCTAACTTTTGAACAGAGAATTCCTATGGGTTTTATGATGAGCTTTAAGGCACACAGAGCAAGATAAAACAAGCCTAGTGCTACTGAGATCCGCCAGTCAGCAGGCATGATTTTGTATGTCATTATGGTCTCTTAAAATAGAGCAAAAGTTTATACTGTTTGGGAAACTAATATTATGTGTTTCTCTCTGTTTATGGTCATAGTAATATAGTTCATGAATTTTCATGAAAGATAACTTTTTGTTCTGAAATAAAATTCATCATGGTTTGCAAAATTTTTTAAATAAAATTCCTTTTGTGAGTCAGTATAAGGAAGAAAACAGACCAAGAATTATATCTGCTCGCTAATAATTCCTTGAGTTTTTAGGATAATTTTTTTCTGCCCAAGAAGTGTATTTTCATGCATTTACCCAAAATCTATTCCTTCAACAACGTTTTCTGTAAAATATTCTAAGCTGTCTTAATAGAATAAAAATTTATTATATAAAGATGATTAGGACAGATGTTTTTCTCTACAGAACTTCAAAACCTAATAGAAGAAAAATATATATATAAAATAGGGCTGGTTGATAGAACTTTCTGCAATAATGAAGTTATTCATTTCCACTAAGTTACCTAGTGGAAAGCACCAATATTGGTAACCACTTGGCCTGTGTGGCTATTGACCACTTAAATGTGGTTAGTATAACTGAGAAACTGATATTTTAAAAATATTTAATATTAACTAATTGAAAATAAATTACCACATATAGTTGGTGACTAGTATTACAGAGCACAGATCTATAAGACACTGTGTTAGATATACTGGGGAATAAGTATTCCTCTTTAGTTTTAAAAAAGCCTTCTAATTTTTAGACACCTTTCCTCTTTGGGCCCAGCACATTTTTAGAAGGTGGAGTTATATCTGAGAATAAGACAGAGAATACTGTTTGAAGAGAGTTTAAATCTAGAGAAGTGAAACAGTAAATAAATATGATCTCTATCTAGTAATAATAACTACCATCAAAAAAAAAAAAAGGCAGCGAGCAAGGTAAGTTACCAAAAACTCTGCAGAATGTTCTTCATATGTAGGGATAACTATGCCTTTTCTGATAAATTGATATTTGAATACAAACTTCAACAAAGTATGAGGAGAAAACCTGGTTGATATCTGAAGAAAAATCTTTCAGGGCACATAGAAAACTAACAGGTGGAAAGACCTCATTACATACACACTCTAAAGAGGGTCTCATGATATCCAACTCCTGAAATTTATGTTCTCCTGTGATCTTGTGTGTGGACAAAACACTAACGTGCTTTATCAATAGAATAATGCAAAGGTCATTGGATGTCTCTTATCCAATTATGCTGCAAAAAGTTCTAATACCTGTCCTGCTAGAATATGCTCTCCCTTGCTGGCTTTGATGAAATAAGCAGGCATTTTGGGAAGGCCTATGCCACAAGAGACTGAGGGCAGCCTCTGGGTGGTTGCTAGCAAGAAAATTGTCCACTGGCCAACATTATGTAAGGAACGAATTTCTGCCAACAACAACTTGAGTTTGAAGGGGATCCTTTCAAAATCAAGCCTCAGATAAAACTACAATCCCAGCTGATGCCTTTTTGCAGCCTTGTGAGTCCCTGAAGAAAAGGACCCTGTAGATCAAGCTTGGGGTCCTGAACTACAGAGACTGTGATGTATAAGAAGGGTGTGCTTTAAAATGCTATCTGTGTTAAAATGCCGCAAAAGATAATTAATTCAGTCCTTAGGGAGGAGCATATTTTGCATATTCTAATGCAAAATGTTAGTGAATGGGTTCAAAGAGGAAGGGAAAAGTCATTTAGAGAATAAGAATCAATTCAAATTTTTAAAAAATTTCATTAAGAGTAAGGCATAGACATTTGGAAAGTTTTATTCACAAGATAATCATGTTGTGCATTTAGAAATATCTGCATAGATACTAGGTGAAGAAAAGACCACAGGGAGCCAGCCACAGTAGGAAGGAGGCCTGTTAGGTTGTTATTGGAATAAAATGGACAGAAAATGAAGATGTCCTTGACTAGAGTGATAGCACTGAAAGTTCTGGGAACGGATAGAGTTCTAAATATGTTTAGAAACTCGCACAAAGATTTTGCTGTCACTAATGAATTGGGATATGGGTTATGAAAGACAGAAAAGAGATTATAATAAGCCTAAGATTTTTGGCATTCCAGATTCATGTAATAATTTTCTTTTTCTTTTTTTTGAGATGGAGTCTTGCTCTTGTTGCCCAGGCTGGAGTGCAATGCACAAACGACTCACTGCAACGACCACCTCCTGAGTTCAACCCATTCTCCTGCCTCAGCCTCCTGAGTAGCTGGGATTACAGGCACCTGCCACCATGCCCTGCTAAGTTTTTGTATTTTTAATAGAGATGGGGTTTCACCATGTTGGCCAGGCTGTTCTTGAATTCCTGACCTCAGGTGATCCACCTGCCTGGGCCTCCCAAAGTGCTGGGATTACAGGGGTAAGCCACTGTGTCTGGCTCGTGTAATGATTTTCATTGAACACATCTGTTTTTTTTTTTCATGAAATAATTAGCTGAAAGTATATTTTGATTCTTTTAATTCAACTGAATCAATATTTAACTGCCTACTGTAGGTCTGAGTAAGGTAAGTGACTCCTGTATATAAAAACCAACACAGGTTGCGCAGGTCTACTAAAATCTATCATCAACTTGTGTGTTTATATGTTTTGCTCTTCATTATTTTAATGAGGTTTATGACCATGAATTTAATGGATTTAAGCCATAACTAAAATAAATGTGAGCATGCTATAGTGGTTCATCACTGAGAAAGAAATGCAACAATAACATAGGGTTTGTATCTAGTTAATTCATTATATGTTCCAGATAAATTATAAAATTTATTCATTTTATGTTAATAGCTAAATTGCTCCTTATACTTTATATTTTAAAACCAAATAAATACAAAATCTAAAGTGAAATTACTGGCCTCATGATTAACTTTTTTGGGAAAAATAAAGTATTGATTATATAAATACATACTAAAATATATAAGAAGGAAAAAGTCGTTTTAAAGTACATATCACCAAACTATATAATGGATTGATATTTTTGGCTTGATTTCCATGTTCTTCTGTGTATTTCTTTTTCATCTTTCTATTTTCTTCCAAACACAGAATATGTACAAAATTTTCAGTAATATGAAATTAGATAATTATAATAGATAATTTAGAAAATAGTTAAAATAGTCTTAACATAAATGAAATCATGTCCTCCTATTTAAATAGGATATTTGAAACCAATCTTCCAACTCTTATTCCAGTCCATGACCTCTCAAAAGGATAAATTATAATGCTACCTTAATGATAACTTATAATTAGTCTTTTAATCTTATAAGATGTATTTCTTTTATGAATTTCTCCCTGGACGACTTAGGCTTAGTATTTCTTCTTGAGAAATTATCAGTAAAATACAATCCTCCAATTACAGTATCTATAAAATAATTATGATTATATATGGAATATCTTTTCATAATTTTTTTCTTAAATTAATAATACCCTTCAACCTTAAATATCTTGAACACAATAAATGCTATAAATATATAACAAATGATTGTTGCAGAACATGTTTTATTTATTTAGTAATGATTAAGTACAGTGAAAATCAAACACAAAATTGTTTGTAGAAGTGCAGTGGTGCCATCTCGGCTCACTGCAATCTCCACCACTGGGGTACAAAAGATTCTCCTGTCTCAGCCTCCTGGGTGGCTGGGATTACAGGCGTGTGTCAGCATGCCCGGCTAATTCTTGTATTTTTAGTAGAGACAGGGTTTTGCTATGTTGGCCAGGCTGGTCTTGAACTCCTGACCTCTGGTGATCAGCCCGCCTCAGCCTTCCAAATTGCTGGGATTACAGTTGTGAGCCACTGCGCCCGGTTGAAGATTAGTTACTTTTAAATAAGCGCAGATATTGAGAATTAGAGTAACTTTTCTATCCATAGTAGCTAAAAATGACTGTATTAATTCCTCTAGAAATATTATGGCTGGGTGTGGTGATTCACACCTGTAATCCCAACACTTTGGGAGGCCAAGGTGGGCATATCACCTGAGATTAGGGGCCCAAGACCAACCAGCCTTGACAACATGGTGAAACGCTGTCTCTACTAAAAATACAAAAATATTGCCAGGCGTGATGGCATGTGTCTGCAGTCCCAGCTACTGGGGAGGCTGAGGCAAGGGAATACCTCAAACCCTGGTGGTGGAGGTTACAGTGAGCCACATTGTGCCACTGCACTCTAGCCTGGGCGACAGAGCAAGACTCTGTCTAAAAAGAAAAAAAGAAAAAAGACATGTTATGTTGGTAGATTTCTTCCTAAATCAGTTGACTATAGACATAAATATATTACTGATTATTCTAAAGGCTTTATACAATGAGAGGGGAGATATTAGTGTAATATGCTATATGAGGCTGTGATGGGAGGGATGAATTAGTCAAGATCAGAAATGTGCATGTTGTCTTTTTGGATTAAAAAAATAGACTAAATAACTTTTAAAGCTTATTTCACGGTGACAGAAAGTCATTTCAAAAATAATTATTTTGGTTTCACAGAAATAATTCAAATGACATCCTTCTTGGTGGGCACAGTAGCTCACCCCTTAGCAGCATACTGATACCCTGTCTCTACACAAAAAAAAGAAAAATAGTCGCTATAGTGTGATACACTCCTGTAGTCTCAGCTATTTAGGGGGCTTAGGTGGGAGCATTGATTGGGCCTTGGAGATCAAGGCTACAGTGAGCCATAACAGAGCCACTGTACTCCAGCCTGGGCAACAGAGCAAGACCCTGGCTTAGAAAATAATAATTTAAAAAATACTTCTAAAATTGATTTTTGAAAGATAACGAGCTATGCCCTTTTCTATATTTTGAGATCTCCTAAATATTCCAGTGAAAATTATTTATTATATTTGCTTTCTCTAGCAATATATGGAATAATTTCCAACCATTATTTGTACATAGTACTTTTTCTTTAAATCTATCTTGTTTTTATTTTGAAATATTATTGTACATGTTGCTAACAATAGTCAGAAATTATAGATACCTAATCTAGAATACTAGCACCATTACTATTTCTCCTTCCATCATGACCTGCAGGAAAAGAATACAGGAACACCCACTTGGAATATGACTGCCATATTTAGACAGTAAATTGGGTACTTTGCATTTTATTCTCACTTGCAGTTTATAAAATATAGTAAAAGTGTGAGTTGGAGAAAAACAAGACAGTTGACAGAGAAGTAGACAATGAAGAAATTATGACGACTTTAATGAATCTGTCTCTAAATGTGTCTATGAAACTTCTAATGTAGAACCATCTGTGATGGTTGTTAAAAATACAGATCCAGAGTACCTACTAAATTATTATCTGGGCATGACTTTTGGGCATCTGCATTTTAAATAAAAATACACTCTTGTTATGAACAATTACATGTAAGATGCACTGAGCTGTGTGGTCTAGGAATAGAAAATATTTGTAAATCTGATTTTATAGTTTTATAATATTACCTTCCTAGACTTTCTTGTATCATTAGCTTGAAATATGAAGTCTCATAAATGGGAAATGAGGAAACTAATGGGGATTTCAGAAATGTACTAGCTTCTACCAAAATCTCATGACTCTGAAATACTTTTAACAATCATCTTGTTTTATTATGTAAATATTATGTAATTATAGATAATATGCAAACAATTATCATCTTTACCTGTTAAAATTAAGAACAAGAAAAAAAGTGTGCTATTTAGAACAGCTGACTTCTTGGAAGAAAAGGTTGGACTCTGACTGTCTTTCTATTCAAATAAGATTCGTCCCTATCAGATAGAAGAAGAAAAAAAATTCCTAACATGTTCTATCTAGAAAGAGGTTATCAAGTCTTTATTTAGCAGTTAAAATCAGTCCCGGCAAGGTTGCTCCTGCCTGTAATCCCAGCACTTTGGCAGTCCCAGATGGGAGGATCCTTTGAGCCTGGGAAATACATTGAGACCTTATCTCTACCTACTAAAAATAGAAAAATTAGCCAGGTGTGGTGGCATGCACCTGTAGTCCCAATTACTCAGGAGTTTGAAGGGGAAGGATCCCTTAAAGCCAGGAGTTTGAAGCTGCAGTGAGCAGACTGTGCCACTGCACTCCAAGCCTGGGTGATAGCACAAGACACTGTATCACATAAACACACACAAAAATATTTCTTCAAGTAAACTTATATATTTTTTAAAGCCTAATATACAATGCAGATAAAACCAAAGCGGCCATTCTCCCTTCCTGCAGCCTCCACTAAATCACTTTGTGGAATTCCCCAGGCCTTACAGAAAACAGTTATAAACCATTCCTCTAACCCCTAAGCAAACTAAAATTCCTTCAGTAAACACACACACACACACACACACACACACACACACACACACACACACACACACGTATTGAAAACATGTTATATGGGAAAGGTATAAAAAGGTATGATGTTGCTTATACCGCCTTTAAATTACTGTACAAGAAGCCAAAAAGTATGCATCTGGGAGAAATTCATGGCTTTTGCTACTAGTTTTGTCTATACTCTAAAGGATGCATAATATCTCAAATTTCAGCAAATTCAACTGTTATATAATAATGATTGCTATTGGTAAATTTCTCACAAGTCTTTAAAACTTATATTAACTTTGCTTCTCAAAAATATTATGACCTGGAAATATTTATTTAATTCCAAATAATTTTATTCATCTTAGAGTCTGCAGAAAAATTGTGTTCAGGGTGAAACTGAAGTATGAATTTCAGCTAATTATGTGATTTCAAAACATTGCAGATATTTTCATGATGTCACTATGTGACATGGTAAAAGCCCCATAAAACTGCATACCTCAACCATACCTCGGCTTTCTGTTGAAACTGCTTTCTATAACAGGCAAGCTCCAAACCCACGCCATCTTGGCCCCTGCGACTTGTAATTTCCACCCTACCCAGACAATGTGTAAGCAAATGCTAATCTTGACTTTTGTGAACCACTTAAGAAACAATCAGAATGTCAAAAAGTCCCCTGGCCCTCGAAATATCCGGAGCTCCTCACCCCCACCCCGCCCCTCACCCTATCTCCACCCAGAAGGTGATTTACAGAATTCACTAGCCCTTGGAATGTCTGAAGCTCCTCACCCCCACCCCCACCCCTCATCCTCACTCCCAAGGTGATTTTTACAGGTATAAAAGGTCTTGACACCCTCCGTTGGGGGGCCACAGGTTGGAGAGACGTGAGTCTTCCATAGCTGCCAGCAATAAAGACCCTGCAATTTGGCATACTTTTGTCTTGGTGTTGACTTTCTATGCTCGGTTCAGTACAACAACTATTATATAGTAACTGAACTATCATTATTCAATCTTTTCCATTTGCCGAAAATATCTCTCAATTCTGTTGGTTACACCTAAGGCAAGTTGAGACACCAATAGCACATTAATATATTTGCCTGATAACTTTTTCAGGAAAGCATATTCTCTTATGTATTCTCAGTGAAATTACAGATCCCTTTGAGGAAAGTTTTTCCCTCAAAGCACAGTTTCAGGAGAAAGTAAGGGTGCAGGTATTTTTTTTTAATCTATCTTGAAAGGTTGTCATTGGGTACGTAGACATTGTAGCCTGGTTACTATCTTGCTGAAATATTTTGAAAGACAAAGTTATAATCATCATAGTTAAAATCCTCCACATAACTGAAAAAAAGAGTAATAATTAATGTAACCTTTTAAAAATATACTTTCCAAACAAAATTATGATCTAAGTTATAGGTAAATATATATGTATTTTTTTAATGTATCACAGAGTATCAAAAATTGATTTTATTTTTTAATACATATGACTACATTTTTGCAGATTCGTAGTCTTTATAAAGAAAATTAACAAAGCCTAATTAGAAAATGTTCTAATGTATTCTCTTAGACTAAGTAATTACTATTAGATGCAACAGGCTTTAAAGACAGAAGCATTGTTTAAAATCACAAGTGTACCTTATCTGTTTTTAAAAAATTGCCTTCTTTGCTGGGTCTAACCAGGGCAATCATTTTCTAACTGGTGTAATAGGATCCCAACTATAAACTTGTTTCACCAAATGTGATTATAAGGCTTCCTCTCTGGGTAAAAGACAGCTAATCTTGCCATCTCTCTTGTTTGATTGTTTAAACCCATTTTAAAGCCCAAAATAGGAGACAGAAACTAAGCCTTATTTGATAGTTCCATTTGCAGATGCAGGTATAGTAAGGGGATAAATTAGGATTTGGTCATTATCACAGAGAATAAAAGAGAGTCTCCACAATGAACTTACAGAAGCTGAGAGTTACATTTTAATATAAAAACAGTACAGCATTTTGAACAACTGCACTATAAGACTTAAATCGCATAGTTGCAGGATATTAATAATTGCAATCATACTCACAAAAGATTATTTTATACTGTGAGTTGAAAACTAAATCTATTTATGTTAAGACTATTTTAACTATTTTCCATTTTTTTGGTATTAATTGCCAATATTATGCCACTAACTTTCAAACTCCAGCTCAGACCACTTCCATAAACTTTAGAATATTCTTCCACTCTCTTAACATCTTCATGTTGATAACTAAAAAACATCTAAAACCTAAAGTGTGTACAAATGAATATCTGATTATTTCCTTCTCACCTTTTCTCCTGCTATCTTCCATTCTTCCAATTTCTTAAATTCATAATCTTGAAGTATTTCTTAAATCCTCTCTATTTTTAATACCCTATATCTAATCCAATTGCAAATAATTTTTTGACCACCTTCAAAATATAACTGAATCCGGAATCTCATCTTTACCACACATGCTAACACCTGGATAATCTTTCACTTCAATTATTTCAACAGCATCCCCATATTTCACGGGATTTCCTAACTCTATTATGGCTTCCTCCAAACTCTTATTTTTCAGACAAAGAGCCAGTCCTACCCACCTAAGTTATGTCACTTCTTTGCTCATGGCCCTGTAATGGAATCCAATCACACTCAAAGTAGAAGACAAAATTTTTATATTGCCTCTCATCACTGGTCTCATCTGCTGTCTCTGACTCCCTTGCTTCTTTTTCTCAAGGTACTTGATCAGGCTTTCTTGCTTTTCTTTGATCCTGCTTTGCACCAATCCTTCCTTCAATCCATGGTGCTCTTCAGATAAATGTTTGGCTTGCTTCCCCAGTTCTAACATGGCACTCTTTCTATACTCTTTGATTGCTTTACATAAAAGAGCACTGTCCCAATCTCTGACTTTCTGGCTCTCTTAATTATTTCTTGACTAGGAAACTTCTCGTCAACTTACGTATAATACATATATTTGTTTACATACTTGTCTATGTCCACAAAAATATAAGCTCTAACAAGGAAGGGGCTATAATTGTTCCTTCCTGTATCCTCAAGACATAAGATAGCACATGGCAGCAGTAGGGACTCATTAAATATTTGCTGGCTGAATAAGTTCATTCTTTCAGCTATAATATGAGGTTAAGAATTCTAAATTACAGGTTGTCAGTGAAATTTAAATTATACTCTTGTTGAATGAAAGATAAGTTGATATTAATTTCTTTAACTCTTTTTGAATTGCTTTACATTCATGTTTTATGAATAATGTTTACAAACACATATCTATAGCAGTATTTACCACTATTATTTCAAATTGTTAGCACAGGAATTCAAAAAATGTTGAATTACAGGGAAATTCTCTCTTGAATATTCTGAAAAATGTCTACTCCTATTGCCTATTCATTTGGTTTTGCATCTTTCTGATTCATCCAAGCAGTGGCCAAGATGAGATTTTACTCTCATTTTACTCGCTTTTTTTTGTTGGGGGAGCGGAGTGCAAGACAGAGTCTCGCTCTGTTGCTCAGGCTGGAGTACAGTGGAATGACCTTGGCCCACTGCAACCTCTGTCATTTGGGCTCAAGCCATCCTCCCACCACAGCCTTCTGAGTAGCTAGGACTACAAGTGTGCACCACAACAACTGCCTAATTTTTCTATTTTTAGTAGAGATGGGGTTTTATTATGTTGGCCAAGCTGGTCTCAAACTTCTGGCCTCAAGTGATCCACCCACCTTGGCCTAACAAAGTGCTGGGATTACAGGCATAAGCCATCATGCCTGGCCAGATTTTACTCAAAAATTAACTCAACTTTATCAGGAGAAAAAAAAAAGTTTAAAAAAATATTTAAAAATATATTTACCTATGGTTTGTTTGTTCTTATTATTTGCTTTTAGTGATCAACTCTCAAACATTTTTTATGGTGATTGAAATCCGAAGATTGTTTAAATATGTTACACATACTGTAGAGTAAACTAATCTTTCAACAGTTCTCAAGTCCCATTTATAACTGAACGCAGACTGAGACTGCATGCCTAAGTAGGAAAATCTGCTATTTTAAATATCTGTGTAATGCCTACTCTGCCATTTTTCATGTGTGATGGGCTCAGTCTTTTTTTCTCATTTATTTGTTCTATAATTAGTTTTATTAATGCAAATACTGCAATTACTTTCACACCAACCTAATGCATATTTGAAATGTGAAAATGTCTTTATTTTAAAAGCAATAATATTAAATTTGTATATTTATTTAATAGCAAAGACACTGTGGGGTTGAAAGGACAATCTATTGAGTTTTGAAAAGAAAACACTAAATTTTATTTATATATGCTTTCATATATTCCCTAATAATTTTATGTTGAGGCTAGCATATATATATGCAATTTATAGGAACAATATACCTGATTCTGATATCTACCATGATCATTTAAAATATTACTTGTTTGTATGTTATTGCTAAGAGTGCAAGATTAATACATTTGAAGACCACTATTTCAGATGAGCTATCTAAAACAGTGTCTGACATGCAGGAAACATCCAATACATGCCTGTTGAACTAAACTGAGAGCTTGTTTGGAGGTTCTAAAAGGGAAGCATAGCTACCCATATACCCTTGACTGAAGACCAGTCTATCAGGAATAGTCATCCTCTTTGACTGAACGCACAGCTTCAGGAGGGATATACACAGAGTAGAGAGGGAGGAAGGGGACACCCTGGTGATCAATGGAGTGACAGATGTTGCAAACAGATAACCCTCACATTTGTGTTGAATTAAATTGGAATCAAATATTCTTGTTTTTTTTTTCTTTCCTTCTATATTCTAAAACACTATGGTTATTGTATTTATATATTATTGTTTAATTGATTAGGCAAATATTTGTTTTGTGAGCCCACCCTATGCTAGAAATTTAGAGTGCTAAACTGAATAAACAATGTCTTGCCTTTAAACACTTTATGTTCTATTGGAAAGAAGAGAAAATTGGTCAATTACTACAACACAAAAGAATGACTTGTAACAACTTATACAATACCATATATATGGATAACTGAATAAGAGACTATAATTCTTTAATATAACTGGAGTTATATTAAAATGGGATTTGTTTTCTTTCATTGAATGGAGTGACATTTGTGCTCAGCAGATTTAAATTTTAAATGAATCAACAATAGTTAATGATATGGACAGGAGGCACAGAAATACTGGGTAGAAGACAGTGGGGTCCCTGGCAGGGGCTCCACCCTCAAGCCTCGGCCTATGGACCTAAGTGAGACCTTCACGTCTCTGTTTTCTCATCCTAATGACATGTTTTGACCCACCCAAAACATGGTGGGCCATATAAACCCCAGACCTCAGCTGAAAGAGGGACAACTGGCTGAATGTTGCGAGAAGAAGCAACTGAGCATCAGAGAGTATGGACAGATGCAACTTAACTCCAGACAGTATGATTTTGAAGAGAAGCCAGTCTGGAGAGGGCGGGGCTTCAGGAAAAGATAACTTTTTTCCCCATTCCATCCCTTTCAAGCTCCCTTTCCACTGGGAGATATTTCTGCTGCTTACTAAAATCCTCTGCATTCATCATCTTTCAAACTGTTCATGGGACTTGATTCTTGCTGGACACTGAACAAGAATTCGGGATGTACTGGGTGCAAGAACCCAATAAAAGTCAGTGTGAAGAATCACACTGACTCTGCACTAAGTTGTTTAACACTTAAGCCATCTGCAGATGGCAAAGCTAAAAGAGCATTAATTGTAACACACAACTAGATGCCACAGTGGGGCCAAGGCCCAAAAGCACTTGCCTGGGCCCCAGCACCGGCTCACCTGCATGCTTCACTCTTGAAAAGAGTTTGAACGTGCAGGGAGTAAATGAGCCACACTCCTGTGGCAAGTATCACAAGGGGTCAAGGGAACTCTTCCATCTCATTAAGAGATAAACATGTCTGGGGAGACTCCATCTAGAAGAACCAGCATATGTGCATGCGTGCACACTTACACATACACTCACACACTCACACATAAACAGAAATGTAAGATATCTTTGCAAATTTAAGGATAAAGGCCATGTTTGCCACCTTATCCCTAAATAGAGAAAGGAATGGTAGAGGAATATTGAAAAAAAATTAAAATTCAGCCCAAAACTTTGAAAGAATGTTAACAATAAAGCTATGATTTCAGGCTGTGATAACTTTTTTATGTTTAGATTCATTAGTAAAATTAGAGATTTCAATATACATAAATTACGATTATTTTACTTATGCTTAAAAGAGAAAAAAGAAAGTTAATTTGAGGCAATTTAAAAAATTATATCAGTTGAATTAAGCTGATGAGCAATTTTGTTTGGATTAGCTTCTCTTTGTTCAGTGACCCTAGGCAACTCTGTGAAGCATGCCCATTGTGCTTTGACTTGATTCTTGCTATTTTCACTTTTGGTTTCCATTACCAGGCATTTGTGTTACTAAAAAGTATAACCTGATAATATTTATCCATTAAGTTAACAAACATTTCTCGAACACTGAATATGCCAGACACATGTTTTTTGTACATAGCAGTTAACAAAACAGACTATGGCGTGAAATATTATTACTATCATTTTGTTTGATACAGAGTCTCACTCTGTCACCCATGCTGGAGTACAGTGGCATGATTTTGACTTACTGGAACTTCACCCTCTTGGGATCAAGCAATTTTTATGCCTCAGCCTCACTAGTAGCTGGGACCACAGATGCATGCCACCATACCTGGCTAATTTTTGTATTTTTTTTAATGGAGATCAGGTTTCATCATGTTAGCCAGGCTGGTCTGGAACTCCTAAGCTCAATGACCCACTTTCCTTGGCCTCCCAAAGTGCTGGGATTACAGGCATGAGCTACTGTGCCCAGCCTGAAATATTAATTTTAAATTTAAGCACTTTTAAGACTCAGAGAATCATCTCTGGTAAGGAGTCTGTAGGTTTTGAAAGAATAGAAGAAATATTTTGAAATTGGTCTCTTCCATTATTGTTCCAATAATGTTCTGTAGATAACTGACATTCCTACTACCTATTAGAGTTGACCAATTAACAATCTAATTAATCACCAGCAAGATATTAACTACTACTGATATCTTGGTTCACTTCTTGTTTTCAGAGATATTACACTTATTTTATTAATACAGTATCTATCTGTATGAAAATGAAATAATTTTATAGACATAGGCTCTGTCTATTACAAAAATAAAATTAGTGTAATTCATAAAATTCTTGAAGTGCTAAATGAGGCAAAAAACCTCATTCTAATGGCAACAATTTATTTATCTCAATGAATAAAATACACCTCTGTTTAACATAATGTAATGACCATAGTGAGCTAAAGTTTTATTTCTTATTTAATTGAAAATCCGTGAAAAATGAAACTACTCTGATATGCACTATTACTATTTGTAAGATAATAAGATAATTATATCTCATATACAAAGTCCCTTTGATTTCAATTTGACAGTTATGCCTTCTGTGATGCTTACAGGCAATTAACATCTTGAATATATGGTTAAATATTTTAAAATAAAAATAATCTTAAAGTAAATTTAGAAATGTTTCTCTGATCAATATTGCTAAGTTTTCAAATATATTATTGGATTATGATTTAATGACTTCAGAAACTACTAGACTTTTCCGGCATTAGAATTTAGGATTGCAGAAGTTGTGTTAAGTAAACACTTTTTTCAATTACCCAAAACAGTGAAGCACAAATATGAACAAAGAGATGGTGTATTAAGTCTCATGAATACTAGAACCTAAATATCTGATTTGGCCCCTAAACAGCTATATAACTGAGATACAAAGAAAAAATTAGGGAAATATTTAATTTGTTACTACACTTGTGAACTTTTGTTGATTCGTTCTATTTAACACAAGATTTAGTGATTTGTGTTGGCCTCTACTAAATTTAAAACTTTATCATTTATTTAAGCGCTAGTAACCTTTTTATAAATAAATTCACCCTAATTTTCTTGAACATATAAAGAAAATATTGTTGTTTGTGTATGATAGTATTTTCTATTCTCTTTAGTATCCTATTCCTTCCTATGGTTTTAGCTAAAAATCTAAGTGGAAGTCTGTCATAAGTGTACCTAGGTCAAATTTCTCCTGTGATTCTGTACCTAATTTCCAATGGGATACTTGCACTTAAATGTTGCACTTATACTTCAAACTCGGGAAGTCTAAAAGCAATTATCTCAGGGACAAATTTAATAGTGGTGAAGTGTGCAGACTCGAGACAGGAAGCTGTTTTAAGTTCTTATACTAACATTTACTAAAATCAAGATCATAAGCATACGTTCTTCATAAGATTATTGAAAGATGAAATGACTTACTGTGTGTATGAAGCACTTGGAATGGTGTTTCTATAGAATAAGCACTCAATTATTTCAGACAAAATGGTAAAAGAGTGTTGTGATTAAAAATTCAGAAATTTGTCTGGCAGTCTGGGTTAATTTCTGTTTCTGATAGTAGCTTTGGGACAATGCAGAAAATATCTGAACTGATTTTGCCTCCATTTATTTTTCATTAAAATGAAAACAATATCAGTTCATAACCCATATTTTGCCGTGAAGATTAAAAGATTTAGCACATTTATCAACATTTAATTCTGATACATTATGCACCCTTTGAGTCTCTGATTATTATTCCAATACATATTACATTCTTTTCCTGCTTTTCCCCTTTTCCATCAATGACCCAAACATCTTTTTTACCTTTAATTATTTGCATTACATTAAATATTTATCTTTATTCTCTTTCACACTAGTTAGCCATATCAGTTGCCATGTTTAATACATTCTATCTTTCCTTGTTTTTTTTCTTAATTATTTCATTGTATTTTCATTCTATCTAATAAAGTTTTGGTTATGATTACCTTTCAAATGAAAGTAGTTATTGTCTTCATTCAGTTCATCTGTAGTCACCTCTACATGTAACTGTCTGATTATTCTCTGAAGAGAACTATATATAGTTTAGCTTTTATCTGTTCAAAGCTTAAGAATAGTTCCCTAATGCCCAATTGACTCTCATGTAAAGCCCAAATTTTGTAGCCTGAAATAAAAGGTTCTTTATGTAGCCCCATTATCTACTTCTTTTAAAATATTACTTTTTTGAGATTAAAGAAATAAGATATTCCTGGGACTCAGTATCTTTTCATATTTCCTCTCAGTCACTCTACTTCTCATTTCTTAAAGTTAACTTTCAATGGGATTTAAGGCCCTATTCTTTAATTGTGCTTGTTTTTAAATTTATAATAATGAGATTATGAAGTATATATCATTTACTGGCTGAGGTTTTTATTTGTTTGTTTTTTGTTTTTTGATGGAGTCTCACTCTGTTACCCTGGCTGGAGTGCAGATCACTCCATCTCCCGGGTTCAAGTGATCTCCTGACTCAGCCTCCCAGGTAGCTGAGACTACAGGTACATGCCACCGTGCCTGGCTAATTTTTGTATTTTTAGGAGAGATGGGGTTTCACCATATTGGCCAGGCTGGTCTCAAATTCCAGACCTCAAGTGATCCACCTGCCTCAGCCTCCCAAAGTGCTAGTATTACAGGTATGAGCCACCATGCCAGGCCCAAAGAAGACTTTTTTTTTTTTAAGTATTTTTAAGTATTTTTTTCTTAATCAAGCAAATCCAGCCATTGTACTATTTAAGCCTTACCTCAAATATCAACTTCCTCCCGAAGCTTTCTATCATGGTCTCTTAATATAAAATACATTTTCCTCATTTGTATTTTATTTATTTGTACCCAATCCATATGAAACAACTTACTACATATATGTTCTATTTCCTAAAGTATTACATGTCTCAAAATGCTTACACTGTGGATGTCCAAACATCTTTATTATGCAAATAAATGAATAAAATAAAGAAATTCATTCAGATTTATTTCTTAAGAACTATCAGCTCAAGGGTAAGTAAAGCATCACAATTTTCACTTCAAATTTTATTTAGGTTACCTGTACCTAGAGTGAATATTGCAAACACATCCAAATTTAAATAGTTAAAACTATAAGAGTTGTTAGCAGATATCATCACCTACTATTTTTATGGTAGGTTTTTATCAACATATGACAAATAAAAATTGTGGAAATATGACCACTAAATGTAACAAATTGCTGTGTCTACAATGTGACTGCACTTTCTGTTTGCAGTGTGGAAGACCTGGTGTTCTAGTATTATAAGCTTGTCATATGGAATTTCCAAGGTGAGAATACTTATGTTTAAGGTACAAGGTATGCATAAGCCATAGATTTTTAACTTGTTCTATAAAAGATTTATAAGTATCCAATAACTGCCCTTATCATTTTTTAGTTGTCCAACTGGTTTCACCATCATACCAACTTTAACTTGATGGAGGCTTTCCACACACTTATCTATGTCATCATATTTCTTTTTATTGAGGTCATTATTTAAATGAACCTTTGACATCTGTCATCAGTATTCTTAAGAAAAAAGATTTATTGTCATATTGTGACTCAAGATACAGAGTTGTTGCAATAAAATTTATAAATTAAGGAAATAAAAGTACATTTCTATAAACATGTAGAAATGTGAGGTTTCTTGAAACAATTTCTGAATGACATAAGGGAATGTACTATTTCCCAATTCAGTTTCTTTGCTGTCTCTGTGTATATTTATACAGGAAGGTTTGTTTCATGGGGTTATTATTTCAACAATTATTTATTTAGCATCCTTTATCCTAAAGAAAATTTGATACCCTAAATGATGCCAAAAGAGACATATAAATTTATATTTATAATACAATTGAAAACAACCTTGAAGAAGATTGCCCAGGACACAGGGGCCCCCCAAGAAAGTAGACTCATTTGGTGAGCCTCAGATTTGGAACTGGGGTTAAGAGAGGCTTTGGACAGGAAGAAAGAATATTAACAAGACATCAAAAATGTCATTTGGCTTATCAGAGTAAGAATGGTAACAATTTAGGAGAATGAAAGATAGAGGCTTAGAAATCTGTAGCATTGTTTATTGCTTTATATACTTCTAGCAAATTTCTGAGCTGGTGGGGGAAATATAAAAAAAAATGAAAAAGAAAATAACATTAATATAGCCAGACAAAGCACATCTCCTGGTGTTGTGATGATTTCTAAAGGATTTGAAATATCAAGGTCTTGCAGACTATCCTTAAATCCCTCATTCGCCATATCTCAATATACCATGACCTCACACACAGAATTGCCAAGGCTTCTGCTATTTTCAGCATCCTTCTATATTCATTGTTCCACCTCTACTGTCCATAGAATATAATTATAAAAGATTAAATTGTTTCATTCGAGTTTTTTCTTTTGTTTTTCCCCGCAGAGAACTGCATTTCCCCCAAATCTGTGTGAAATTACATTTCACTGACACTGAAGCAGCATATACATTGACACCCCAATCCTACCAAGATATTACACCTTTGATTAAAAAAATGTGTAAGGATGCACAGAAAAATAAATATATCAAAACAAATAGCAGATGGAAAAATGCATAACTTGGAAATTTCACTAGGATTAGAGGGAGCTAATACACAATAATGCCTCTGCTGTCCAACACGTGAAAGACCAAACTAGAAGAAACACAAAGATTGGAGAGTGTTGAGCTAAGAGGAAAAAAATGAGAGAAAGAATTTTCAAAACAGTACTCAAATTGGTCAGGTTGATAACAAAGAGACAGGTATAAAATGAAGTCCAAGGAAACATAATTTCCATCTATTTCAAATAGTTTAAAAACAGGACATTAAGAAATGAGATTTACAAAATTATGCAAATTAGCAGAGTGTGTTTGATTAAATTCAGCCAGGAAAAAGAAAACTGTATAGAATAAAGTCAGAGAACGACCTCTTTCAATGATGATGTTACTTGAAATTTACTTAATTAGGAAACAGTATATAATATAATGATATAAATGTGAGTTTTAGAGTCAGGTAAGCTCTGACTCTTTTAAAAAATGTTTTTGTAAAGTTAGGCAAGTTTTTTAACAATGTGTAACCCCTAGTTCCTTCATCAATGAACCGTAGACAATCACATTGGGCTACTGGGAATATTAAAAGAGTTAATGAATGCAACTATTAACATAATGAGAACTCCAGCACCTGGTTAAAAACCTATGTGTAACTTTTCAGGCCAGACCTCATGCAATGAAAATGCCTTTACCTGACAGGCATCAGAGGGGTGAACTGCCCTCCAAACACCAGACTTGGTGCATAGCCAGTCCGTTACAGTCTTTAAGGGGAGTTACACCCAAGGACTCCAGCTGCTCATACTGTCCTGCCGGTCATGCATACATACTTTCATGCATATTTACATTATTTACTGCTAGCCCCAACACCTTTATTCCTTTATTCCTAGACCTCTTTATATGAGGCCTTGCACCCAGGATCACTTCAGGCATCTCTACAGAGGCCTTTTTGTGGGATAAGAAGAGGGAAACCTCGATCCTTCTCTCAATCTAAATCAGTAGCTATTACTTTTCCACTCATAGCCCTCCTCTCCTTCTACCTTCCCAAACTCCAGGGGCCATAAACCTGCCAGAGTCTTTTATCTGGACTTCCTGAACAGCAAGATGACCTCCAGGTCTTCACTGATCTACCTGGCTCCCCACTGTATGTCATTGCATAGGGTAAAGTAAACAGGGAGACTCACCCTTTACTCTGATGTTAGCCTCTTGATAATATCAACAATTGAATAAAGGCTTAACTCTTTCATTTTGGGTTTATTGCTTTAATGGACCACACCTTGTTAGTGGTGGTAGTTACTGGTATGGGTCCACAGCAACCTCAATTCTTGCCTCCTCAGAAGAAAGAATTTCAAATGAGGAGTGTAAGGCAGAAAGAGTGACTGAGGCAAGTTTTAGAGCAGGAGTGAAAGTTTATGAAAAAGCTTAAGAGCAGTAAGAAAAGGAAGGAAAGTACACATGGAAGAGAGCCAAGCAGGCAACTTGAACTTGAGACACCAAGTGCGCAGCTCTACCTCTTTACTCATGGTTTTCTACGCTGGCCTAGTTTCGGGATCTTGCGTTACTTCTCCCCACTCCTGTGATTTTTTTGGGAAGCTGCTGATCAATTTCAGGTATTTTCTATTAGGAAAACGCCTTTCCCTGGCGCCAGTTGTGACCATTTATTATTTTATAGAAACAGTTAAGGATTGCCTGACTATCACCTGAGAGTTGCCTGACACTCCTGGTGTATGTCGTGGGGAGCACTCTCCAGCCCTGCTCATGGCTTACTAGCTACCTATTGTAACAAACGGGCAGATCAGCTTGTTCGTCCCCAAGCTCACCTGAGCAGAAACATAATGTCTCGCCCAGAGTAAATATTCCTCAATGATTAAGTTAAAACCCAGAAAAAAATTGCAGAGCATGAGAACCAAATAAACAAATTAGAGATGTAAGAAATATTGGTATCTATTACCTGACCATTATATCTACTGTGGAAATATGTTGAAAACTTATTGCCTATCTCAGAGTAGAAACTCAGTAGGAGATTCAGTAGTAAACATGAATTAGAAATTCCGTGGGATGGAGTACTTCCTCACAATTAAAAGTGAAGCCCCTTTATAATCTTTATTGTCAGTGTTCTATTTGCAGTGATCTAATTGCCAACGCCTATTCCAGGCAATCTGGATTTAAGCAAAAGACAATGTATGTGCCTTTAAATCAATGATTAATGCTAAAGTTGATATTGGATGTTACATTACTATTAGAAATATAATGCAAATACTTCACAGATTCATTAGAATTTTTTGTTTTTCTCCTGAGAACACATGCTTCTATTCAGAATTAGATATCTATGATTAAAATGTTTTGTTTTATTTTCATCCAACCAGTAAATTCCCCCAAAATGTTATTCAGAAGTAGTAACCTTCTTTAGTCTGAGAAGCAGTTGTGTGTACAAATACAAAAGACAATTAACAAACAAAATTATGTGTGTTAACATATAATATGTATTGCATATAACCATAGACAATACTTATGCATCTTTGAATATTAGTATACATGTATTAAAATATGTAAGATGCCCATACTCACATATAAATCTAAAGATATTGTATAATAAGGCATACATTATATTTTTGATTCTATAAAATAGTTCTAATTCTAAAACATTTCTTTTCTGATTGTATATTTAGCAACATGTTCCTCTATACTGGAGCAGTAACCCAATTGCACTGTTGATTTGCAAGTTACAAATATAATTAAATCACATATACCATGTTGAACATACAATGCAGTTAAGAAGTACAGGTTCAATTTTGGAGTAGGAAGCTGTTCTTGGAGAATTTCAATTTAAATCTTCAGGGAAATGAATACAACCAACAGAAAGCAAAGTATTTACCATATTATAAATGTAAGCACAAATATACTTGTATATGTAGTTCACAAAGGAGTATATTTCCTTAAACTAATGAAGAGTAAACATTCTTCATATATTATGCACATCACACTATATACATTTCAAACCACAAAATACTATATACAGTTCTGTGTTATCTAATCTTAATTAATATAATATTTCAGGAACAATTTCCAATTTTGCCCCTTACAAATGCCACTACCACAGGAAACATGTTCAATTATGTAAATTAATTGAGCAAAGTGACCTACCTCTGAGACTTAGTAAAGGTGGTTATTCAAAACCACAGACATTTTAATCAAAGACCTTTATCTACAGTAAGAAAAAAAGACATAACAATTTGAAGTTATGCTATCTTTCCTAAAATGTGGTTATATGATAGTGTCCATTATAAGATCTAGTACTATTACACATAAAAAGGTATCTCTCTTTCAAGCTAAGTGATCAATGTGAAAAGGAAAAATATACTGAACCTAACACTGAAAGTTCAAATACTAATAACAAATATTCAGCAATCAATACATTTCAACAATTCAGTAAAATTAACATTTTTCTTCCATGATAACAGCTATTGAAATAACTTCAGTGTTCCTAGTAAAAATTAAAAGTATGACATATTAGGTTTCACAAACTTGTATAGATTTATACTCAAGAAAGCACCTAATACTTTTGAGCATCTTCACGGAATACTAATGTCTCTGAAACAAAAGGATTTGTTCCTTTAAAAACAACAGTCCATGATGTGTTAAAGCAGGGACAGAGAATCGCATTAAAACTGTTTTCAACATTTATTTTCTAGGGTAGTTTATGTTGGGACTGGAGCTATTCATTTATAGAGGAACTTCCAAAAATTATATAGTATTTTAATCATTTAAATGTTGCTAAATAACCACAGTAGAAGAAAGATCATATATTCCATATATTTTTTTTATCAAATTTAATTTGGCATTGCATATAGGCCAGGAAGAAATTTCGTAAGTTTTAAAAATTACAAATTGTCTGCAAACAAAAATGTAATAAGGACAAACTTCTCCAGATATTGTTTCAAAAGATCTCTCTCTCTCTCTTTCCATACACACACACACACACACACACACACACAAACACAAACATATACATATATATATATATATACATTATATATATAGCTCTATATACTTTTATATATAGATATATATACACAATAGTTTAATGCTTTAGCAAAAGCTTGATTTTCTTTTGGTTGACATAAAGTAATATGACATTTTTATTTCACTCTGGTTATATTTCACCTTAAATATCTTAAAGTGAACCTAAATCTACCTGAATAAGAAACTAAAGCACAGTATACGGCCGGGCAACCAAGTCACAAGAGTTTACCAAGTCCATTTTAGCTAATTTCTTTTTAAATTTCTATATTCATCACTTCAAGAGATGATAAAATAAAACCTGTTTTATATTCCTATAAATTTCAAACTGTTTGAAAAAGATAAAAATCTAAGAAGTTCTAATAGTTTATCAAATATAAGCATTACATAATTACATAATATAGAGCAAAAGATATTGAAGTAAATGAAAATTACTTTGTATTCAAGTAACGGAGGAAGTACCAATACAAGTTCTTAATTAATGAATGCCATTGACTTTCAAAATAAAAAATCATAAATAAGGAAGATGAAAGTGTAGTTAAGAAGGAAGTGAAAAATACACAACATTTTAGCCACTTTAAGAATTAATCAATTTACAACATAAATAGAACTTTTAAAATGGTATTTTAGAAGTTTTAACTAAAATACTCAAGGAAGGAGAAGTCAGTATGATATGCTTCTGAAATATGTGGAGATCAGTTTCTCTGAACACGTGGGCAGAAGGAAATAAAAAAAAATTTATATATAAGTTGTAATAACATTTTTGGCCAGGACTGAGAAATGATACCGTATAGAATAATTTTAAAAAGTTGAAATGAAATCACAAAGCTTGACTATGCTTTTTACTTGGACCCTCATTGAATAACTCTTTATGTCCAAAATCTGCTACTCAAAAAGTTTTACTTCATCTGGTTACTTAATATCTTTGTGTTCAGGGTCTTCATCTGCAGGTTTCATAATGCTAAATATTTCCTAAGGTTACTTTGTGGAATAAATTAAATAATGCCTGTAAAGCATTGAGAATTCAGAGCATGATACATATAAAGTACTTAATAAATACAAAACTAACATTATTGTTATTCACATCAAATCCTTAATTTTTATTGTACTTTAAACTTTACCTTTGAATATTATCCCATACACTTGCCTTGTCACAGAAATCCTCCCTCCACACTCCTATAAGTAATCTTCAAATAAAAACAAACTTGCACTTGTAGAGCAAGTTATGGGGAAATTGGCAGTGGTGAAAATTTATAAAATTGTCAGGGAAAAAATTAGCAGCAGTTTATATCACATGCCATAAGAAAGTTTGTATGTCTTGACTTTGTATTACTACTTCTAAACATGAGGAAAATTGTGAGAATGTCTTTTGCACAATGACACATAAATATTATTTACAATACAATACTATTGGAAGCAATTGAAATGTCCATCAGAGGAATGGTTAATTAAATTATAAGTTATGGTATTTATTCCTAATGACAAACTATATGCCTATTAGGGATGGTAATCAGTCAAAATTATATAGCATTTTTGAGAAAAATAAAAAGGGTATGTTAAATGAAAAAAGGCATTATAATAGAATACTAATGTGCATTGTGATGATAATTTTGCAATTAATGTATATGCATAAAAATACTAAGTGGGATCCACACAAAATAAAATATTAGCTTTAGACTAGTGGAATAAATTATTTTTTTTTCTATTTTCTAATATTCTGTAATGTCTAAATATTTTTCAAATAGAAAATTGTAACTTTATTTTGACCTTGGCTGTTTAAGGACTCAATACTAACTCAGTATCAACCTAAAACATATTAAATTTCTTATTATGGCAGTCACGTTATTTCACCAGTTTACCATAATCAACTCTCTAGGCTCATAACCTATCATGCTAGTTCATGTGTATTATTTTTCTGTTATGTAAAATTTCTCATTATTTTCCTAAATGTCATACATAGAAAGTTGTCCTGTTAGAATTTGAAACAAGCATTATTTAATATCTCTGCCTCATTTTGCACAGCAGTAAAATAGGGATGATAAAATTATGTACATAATCTGTTATGGGATTACAAAACATAACTGTGCTGGGCACTGTGGCTGAAGTCAATAATACAAGCACTTTGGGAGGCCAAGACAGGTGGATCTCTTAAGACCAGGAGTTGGAGGCCAACCTGGCCAACATGACAAAATCCTGTCTTTACTGAAAATACAAAAATTAGCCAGGCATGGCAGAACACGCCTGTAATTCTAGCTATTCAGAAGGCTGAGGCAGGAGAATCACTTGAACCCAAGAGGCAGAGGTTGCAGTTAACCCATATAGGGTCATTATTGCACTCCAGCATGGACACAGAGCAACACTCCATCTCAAAAAAAAAAAAAGAGAGAGAGAGAGAAAAGAAAGAAAGAAAAAGAGAAAAAAAAGTATGTACAACATAGATGTGTTGTTAGGATCGAAATAGATAATATAAACAAGTAATTAAAGCTATAATTACCATAAAGATCTAGGTTTCATCATAATAGCTGAACTCCTTAAGCTCTAAAAGAGTGTTCATTTTTTTTCTTTTTATGCATCTCTAGTATGCTTTTATTAATCCTCTCAAAGATCTCCTGATATAGGTGCTATTTTTCGACTAATTTACATATGAGTAAGTCTAGTCCATGGTAAATTGAATAATTTACCTGTGGTTAAAAGCTAGGAAATATGCAAGAGAAGTGACTTTTGTCTTAATGCTAGGCATTTTTGTCCTTATTTTTTGCTGTTATCCAATTAGATATCAAGGTAAGAACCTAGTCAAATTTTTTGACTTCCAGTTCAGTTTCTTTTCTATTACATCATACTGTATTATTTAGTGTACTAAGCAAAAATATCACTACAATATATTTGGAAATAATGTTTATATTAAAGCAGATTTATACTCAATTTTTTAAGTATATCTGTAATAAAACTACAAGTAATTAATTTCTCCTCCCAGATGATTTCTTTTTAAATTAGTGGGAGCTTTTGGTTTCCTAGGTAATCCATGAATTTCTGTTCACAAAAAAAGATTATTTGTGCAAGGATAGAAGAAAGAGATGTAGCACTTTGCCATATTGTTTTCAAGTGTACAATTAAATGGTGTTAAGTACATTCACATTGTTGAGCAATCGTCAATATCATATATCTCCAGAACTCTTTTCATCTTACAAAAATAAAACTCTATACCCATCAAACAGTAACTCTCCATTTCTTCTTCTCTGTAGCACTTGACAATCACAATTCCATTTTCTGTCTCTATGAACTTGACTATTCTAGGTACCTTTATATAAATAAAATTATAGAGTATTTGGTTTTTGTTACTGTATTGTTTTACTTAGTATGGTGTCCTGAAGGTTCTTCCATACTGTGGCATGTGAGAGACTATCATTTCTTTTTAAAGCCGAATAATATTCTATTGTGTATCTATAGCTTATTTTATTTATTTATCTGTTGATGGACACTTGGGTTGCTTTTACTTTTGGCTATTGTGAATTATGCTGCTATCAATATGGGTATAAAAATATCTCTTTGAAACCTTGTATATATACCTAGAAGTGGAATTACTAGCCCATATGGTAATTCCATTCTTAATTTATTGAAGAATTACTATACTGTTTTCTACAGTGGCTGCACCATTTTACATTACCACCCAAAGTGCACAGGTGTTTTAATTTTTTCACATTCCTGCTATCACTTGTTTTCTGTTTTCTTGAAGTAATCATCCTAATGGCTGTGAGGTTGTATCTTATAGTGGTTTTGATTTACATTTTCTTCTGTAAGAAAATGTAGCTTCTTTGAGCTAAAAGAATATGTTCTAAACCAATGCAAAGAAACTAATAACTTTGAAAAAAAGTTTGACGAAATGCTAATGAGAATGGAAAATTTAGAGAAGAACATAAACGAATTAATGGAGCTGAAAAACACAATAAGAGAAATCGGTGAAGTATGCACGAGTTTTAACAGTCGAATTGATCAAGCAGAAGAAACGATATTAGAGGTCGAAGACCAACTTAATGAAATGAAATGAGAAGACAAGATCAGAGAAAAAAGCGTAAAAAGGAATGAACAAAATCTCCAAGAAATATGGGACTATGTGAAAAAACCTAATTTATGCCTAATAGGTATACCTGAAAGTGACGAAGAGAATGAATCCAAGTTGGAAAATATTTTTCAGGATATTATCCAGGAAAATTTTCCTAAACTAGCAAGGCATGACAATACTCAACTCCAGGCAATACAGAGAACCCCACAAAGAT